>JAOEGS010018260.1:69259-83005 GCA_025447755.1 Corythornis vintsioides | reverse complement strand
ATATTCTAATATTCCAATATTCCAATATTCCAATATTCATTTTCTTGCACTTGTACCTTGCATCCTGTGCTTTTATATCAAGAATATAAATGATCTTGCTGCAAAGCAGAGTAATTTGGTCTGCAGCACTGAGGAAGATGGCAGTAATGTGATGTTGACATGGCTGGTCTGTCAGAAAAAGAATAATTGAACAAAGTCTTCTCTATCCTAAAAGCTTAGTATCCTAGTACTAACCAGTGCTTGTGTGTTACTGCTCCAAAGGAGTTTGGAGTGGGATATAGAATGCAATATATTTTCCTCCATTTAGCTTATTTGGCCCTCTGATAAATTGGTGCTGCATTTCTCACAAAATAATATTTTTTGGACATTTTGGTTCAAAAACAGCAATGAAGTGTCCTGTTACTGCACTGCAGTAATATTTTACCAGCACGCTTCCTCCATAACTCCCTCCTGTAACACAATCTTAATTCCTTAGAATACCTTTAATATACTTCTTGGTGAAGGTTTTTAAACAGATCTTTGTATTTCTTTTTATCAGCATTGTTTGCTGTCTCAGTAACTCCTAATATATCATGAGTTCAGTGCTAATTATTGCGTGAGAACATTTTCTGTTTCACTGTGAGAAGAAAAAGAAATTTCAGGTAATTGCACTGTTTTATTGTTTTATACGAGTGCTGCAAAGAAAAAAAGGACGTGGTGTGATTTCTCCTGTTTGTTTGACTAACTGACAAAACAGATAATATGCCCAGTCTTAGTATTGCATTCTTTTGCTTTGCTCTTGAGTGGGAGTAGAAGGGGAAAACTTAAAATAGTAAAGTGTGAGGTTTAGATCGATGCACGTTGTCATTTTTTTGCCTTTAAAATGCTAGTTCAGTGCATTAGAAATATTTATGAAGGTTACCTTGGCCAAGTGTTTTCCAACCAAAGGAATTAAATTACATAGAAGGGTTTAGTCAGTCTTCCTAGACCTTATTTTTCAGAACTGACACGACCTTGGCTCAAGTCTTATTACTGTGAAGGCTGCACATGCAGTGCTGAGAGCAGCACAGAAGCTACCCCAAAAACCAGGAGTACCACGTGGGGAGAGTCCACGGGCTGTGGTTACAGGTTGGCACAAAGATTCCCACTCTTGAAGTCAGCAAGTAGCCTCAGGCTCTGACAACCTCAGCACTTTTGCAGCAGCCATGATATGGTGAGCATAAAATAAGCCCTTCCAGTGGTTGTTCACCTAAATTTCATTCAGCCAGCTTCTTTGAGGTCCAAAATTCTGTGTCAGGCTTTGAAGCACGGAGGGGAGGTAGGATAACTGGGAAAGAAAGCCTAGATTTTCAATACAGACCTAAATGTTATGCATAAATGCTGATGTGGCTAAAACTGATATTGATATTCAGAGCTGTTCTAAGCAGTTCTAAGAACATAAAAAATACATCACATAAATACACCAAATACTTGTTACAGATTTGCTGCCTATCACCTCCGGAGTGTAACTCTCCCTTTCCACCCCTCAGTGTCACTGATGGGAAAACTTCCTGGCCAATGGCAGCTTCACTGCATCGTGTTTGCTCAGTTTTAAATGAGGACAGTATTTCTGTGCATGAAACATTCAAAGAAGGTTAAAAATAAAACAAGAAATGTAAAAAATGGACCCTGAAAATGATGAGTTTTGTCTGGAAAGGCAGTTTGCCTTCTTACAACTGGTCAGTTCTTGTTTCTTTAGGGGTGTATGTTGAATTAAAAAAAAAAAATAGGAGTGAAACTGCTCATCTAGACTTAATTTTGCACAATTATTTCTTCAAGACATGAGAAAGCTAAATCATTATCTCAATTTTCTGACACACTTTTGATTTTATAGTAGATGCTTTGCTGTGCAGTCAGTCACCTGTAGAATGTTAGTAACATACTCCTAGGGGGTATATATGACTCTGAAAGAGTTTAATCTGTTTTGGAACCAATACTTTCCTTGGTGCTCAGAACTCTTAAGAGAAATCCATGGGAGGTCTGTGTGTCTAAGGCTTTCAAAAATGAGATTTTACTTTTGAAACCATGGTTGTCTTCTGGCAGGTAGTGAAAAAGGCTGAATGAAAAGTCTTCTTGAAAGCCAGTAGATAAACCTGTACTTACTCTTCATTTGTCTCTTCCCATGTGGTTTTGCAGGACCAGATCTTCTGCTGATTATGTCTGGTTTAATTGTTTTCTGCTATCAAAGTGATTTATAGAAGCAAGCTCATACTTTGATGATACAATTTGGAGGTGTATAGAACATAAAAAAAATATAATCAAAGCACAACATTTTAGCTGATAATAACCACTGATTTTTCCACGTTTTATTCTTTTATACAGACATTTTATTCAGACGTACTGTTCTCTAGGTTCTGCAGCACAAGAAGGATGTAAAACTAGTATATGTTGATCAAAACACCAACAAAATAACTACTTGAGAGAACTTGCTGTATTTTGGGACAATATATTTGGTTCTCATGTTTTGCACCTTTGCTGCCAGTCAGAGTGCATAAGACACTCTTTCCTTCATGTGTGACCATGTAGACCCATAGTATTCCTCAAAGTATTTGTGAAAGTTGAAGGGTTGAAATAAATACAAATATGACCAAAAACTGGTGGGTTTATTTTCCGTGGTTCTGGAAAGTGTTTTGAATATCTAATTAGCTGATGCTAAGGGAGAAAAAAAATTTCCTTATATTTTGAGTGTTTCAAGGTTCATCTTTTATATCTCTTGAAAAGCTTATATATAAAATAGAAATTTGAGTAAAAAGAGTATTATTGACAGTTTTTAGATGAAGGGTTTTTTTCTGGTTGTGTTGCCAAGTCTCAGTGACATCAACTAGAAGAATAATTTCTGGTGTTTGAATATATCTTTTGCATAATAAATCAAATCATACCTATTTAAATCTGATCTTGATACAAAACACAAATGTGTGTACTTTGAAGCAGGCTTATCTTGGAATGAAGGTGAACTTATCCTAGTGTAAAATATATGTAGGCCTTGACTATACACAAAATTAGGAAAAAAACCTACAAAATGATTCATTAAGTTATCTTTATAATTCTGTTTATGACTGTTAAACTAGTTTGCTATGCTTTTAATGTGATTTTAAAGACTTTATAATATAGCTATAAAAATGATAATGAATTACAAAACAACACAGGAGTTTTCAAATAGAATCCAAGTGAACTATTTTTTAAAAAGAATTTTTACATACTGTTTTTTTCCACAACTTTGTCAACGATTCATGCAAAATTCTTTCAATAGTTTGAAAACAGATGATATAAAATAATATTTCAAGTTATTCACATTATTACAGTTATTAATGTAGTTAGTTTTTATTTTCTATTACTGTAGATAGTGCTGAGCATCAGTTGCTCCATTACTTTTCTGGGGATGGAGGTGAGGCTGCCTGGTCTAGAGTTGCCTGGGTCCTCCTCCTTACCCTTGTGAAGACTGGAGTGATGTTTCCCTCCTCCAGTCCCCAGGCACCTCTCCTGTCTGCCATGGCTTACTGAAGATGGTGGAGAGTGGTCTGGTTTCCTTCTCAGAATTTTTAGTTAAATATTTTTAATTGGAATTGTAAATTTAGGACTTCATGGAAAACTTATTTGATAAAGTTTGGGAAATGTGTGTAGAATTTTTGAGTGTGAGAGCCCTTTTGTATAGAGTGCTGCAATCAGCTTGATTATAAAAGGTGACCAAAGCAGGAGTTTTGCCTTGGATATTTCAGTATCATTCACCTGTAATGTGCTGCTGACCTCCAGATTTGATCTGTGGTTGTCTTCTTTTAGGCTTTGAAGAGGAATGGTTTTATTCCTCAAAGACAAAAGCACTCAGGCTTCCCCATGGCTGTATTTCATAGCAAGCATCAAAAAGAGTCTTTGCAGGTGTGAAGTTGTTTTTTAAAGACTTGGAAGTGATTGGTAGGTTGTGCATTTTGCCACGGCTCCCCACTTGTGTTTTTTATGCTGTTGTCAGACCCTTCTGGACTGATAGCACAGCAGTGAGAACAGTGCATCATCAGAGGTATTTAAATTAAGCCATTAAAATTTTCTTACATAGTGGCATTTTTTAGGTGTGTGAATGTATTAGAAACACTCCATTTAAATCAGATCATTTTTGTCTGTAGTGTTTTTATCAGTTTTATGTGAATTCATGGTATGTTTATTTTTATTGTAAATCACAAAGGAGAGTATAAAGAAAAACGGAGGACACGGTTTGGTTCTGTGAGCTGGAATGCAAAAATATACTTTAATGTCAACTGTTTTTCCTGTAGTTATGAACATATGACAATTTTGTTTATATCAGTGAAAATAAAAAGTCCCAAACCAATCAAAGAAATTACCAAGTTTTTAATTTTAATAATGACCTCCACTCAGGACATTAAGTTGGGAATTAATGATCAGTTAAGGTTAATGACTCAATGCCTTGAGTCATTAAACTCTAAGAAAATGCCCTGTCCTCTGATTGTTTTTGGTTTATTAAAGGTAGATTGTAGAAGTTGCAAAACCCAGGTTATTTCCAAACAGAAGAGGAATGAATATGAAGCAAAAGCCAAAGTATTTTTTTATTTGCCTGTCTACTGTCCCAGCATAGCTAGAAATGCCCTTATCTGTGATTAGAGTTTTGGTAGTGGGAGGACCTAAGGGGCAAAACCTTTCATGGCCACCTTTATTTTATTTCTTCTTCTGAAACAAATGAAGAATCTTAAATATTTGGCAAAGCACAGGTTAACACTGCAGTGTGAGAACTGCACATCACCTTTTTCTGTGAAGTTATTCCATAATGTCTCCTAAAGAACCAGTTCTAGGATATTGCAGTAGTGCTATGCTATGATCTGTACACAAGAATACAAGCCTTTGTATATGCATTGTATGTAGCAGGTACATATTTGCATATAAGTGGGTAATAAGTATTTTCACTGTAATCTGTATCTAATTTGTATGCTACTTACATGGTCCAGGAGATGGGAAGTTGTGTGTGTGAGCATTTAACAGAGGAGGAGTGCTTTAACCTCAAAGCCTATCTTTTTCCATACTGTTCAGGTGTAAGATGTTATGATGGCAGATGCTCAACAATAGCTTACAAATAATTCCGAGTCCTTTCTGACATAAAGTAGTATATTTAAAGTAAGGTGTCTTAGAGAGATTTTCACTTTAAATAGAATAAGGGTTAAATGATAACTTGACTTATCTTTTAAATGACAAAAAATAAAGAAATTGCAAGACCTTTTCACACATTAGATATGTATTGTCATTTATCATCTAGATATCAGGCTAGCAGTGCGAAGTAATAAAACATATCATCGAAAAATGTGCTATAGGTCTGAATCACTCTTTCATTCCACCTCCCAGCTAACTGTAGTATTAAATCAAACAAGCAGAACATTTCCTTAGGCAGCCATTGCCTTTTAATTTCCTGAAGAACCTTAAAATATCATTCATTACAAGTACTACACATATTTGGTTTTTAAAAGTCTCATAAATCAATAGCAGGCTGACTGTAATAATTATTACAAGTTAGTGCATAATTTTCGTGCTGAAGGCTGCATGCAGAACTTTAGCATATGCAAACGAGGCAATTCAAACTGTGTATAGATATTAATATGAAGAAGCAGGTAACGAGGTGCAGGCTATGAATTATGCATCAAGAGCGGCTGATCTTCAATGAGGAAAATGAATTCAGCATGTAATCTAATTAGTGATGGAAGTCTATTACATCTAACTGCAAAAGCAACCGTCCTTGAAACAAATTTATTTACAGTCCATGTTACCACTTGAAACAACTTTGAAATGATGTGTAAGACAACAGCTTAATTGTAAAAATTTTTTTGTTTGTTTGTTTCTTTCAGTTCTAGACCTGGAAGGCCCCCTAAGAGGACTCAAAGTGTCACCTCCCCAGAGAATTCTCATATCATGCCACATTCTGTCCCAGGCCTAATGTCTCCTGGAATCATCCCGCCAACAGGTAGGATCACTAGAAACACCTTCATGTGGGCAATCTTTTGAATTCATGGCTTATATTCCCCAGTTAATAAATTAACACTCTAGGCAACAAGCACCCAAATATCACAAAGGGGTTCCCATAATGTAATGTTAGTGCTACCTAAATGTATTATGTGTAATGGAAATTGTGGCAGCTCAGTTATTAAAAATACAAATAACTGAGCAAATAATAATACTTTATATTTTTCCCCCCGTTCTTCTTTATAAACAAAAAACCTTATCAAGCATGAATTACTTATCATTAGATAATAATCTCCCTATTCATTTTTAATAGAGATCTTCAGATTTTTTTCTGCTTTGCTTGATTAGGTAATGTCATCATGAATGTAGTTGCCTGAAGAAACTGAGTTAGTTAAAATAACTCCGTGCTGCATACAAGTCTTTCTTAATTTTTTCATCCCTAAATTCTATTTATGATACATTGGCTTGTTAGGAGCAGGGGAGAAAGTGATAGAGTTTAGTTCTGTGGACAACGGTGAGACTATGCCTCTTGGCCTTTGGGCTCAAGAGCCTATTTATATAGTGAGATAAATGCATAGACAGAGCTATTTTGTTAGAAATCTACATTTTTTTTCAAAAGAATAAAGATCAAGAGGAGTGACAAAATGAAGAATAAGTGAGACAAGTAGGGCTGGTAAGAGTTATAAAGTTCTCAGAGGGAAGGAGGATTAAGACTGAGAGTGTAGGCAAGCATGGGAGAGTGTCAGACAAGTAGGACTCATGATTGTAGTCTGGGTAGGTGTGACCAGCAAAAAAAAAAGAATCAGGATTAAAATATTTTACACAATAGGATTTACAGGATAAATTCTAGTAAAGAAAATAGAGTTGGTACAGACTGAATACAACATGAGAATAATGGATAGGTTCTATGTGGGGAATTATTGGAAGTTTTTATATGGCAGAAGTATCATGTTGATGAGGGAGAGATAAAAATTGCAGAGAAAAGGGAGATTATTTTGAGAAGTAAGGGAGGAAAATATAAAAGAAAACAATGCACGTGAAAAGTAGAAAGGAAATGACACAAAAGAAGTCAGAAAGCAGCAAGCCAAAAGCGAGACAGGAAAATAAACCCCTTGTCAACAGTATTATATGGAGTTTTGTGTTACAGTTAATATGTAAGAGCAGATTGTCTCTTGATAGAATGTCTTCTGAGGATTGTTCTGCATTTTTTTTTTTTTTTTTAATTTTAATAAAGCAGCTTAAAACCACAACTAATGCCTAAAGTACCCAGTTCCTCTCTAGTCCTTTCAAGCTGGTCATAACAAGTTAATGATAAAAATATATTCTACTAGAAACACAGATCTTATTTCTTAGAATGTCAGCTCATATAACCAGATGTAGATCTTTTTAAAATGATGATTAGGAAAAGAAAGAAAATAATTCAAAAATTAAACAAAATAGGCACATATAAGATTATAAGTCATGGAATCCTTTTAGGATGGTTACAGTATGTGAGTTTATTGCAAAAGAGGGTAGATTTAAATGAAATAACAACTTGGAGCTGGTTTCCAATTACATAGCTTACCACAACAGAAGGGGTGAGTGTGATTTTTTCCTGTCGTGGTGGGGCTGAGTCTCAAACTGCACCAAAAAATGCAAATACTGATACTGTTAGAAGCATGCTTGAGGGTTAGTGTTCCATGGAGTATGGCTCAACAAAGGTAAGGAGCACCATGACAGCTACATGACAGTCATTCCAGCATTTTATAGGCAGGCAAGTATCAAAACATGTTTACAATCTGATCTTATGAGTTCAAATCAATAAGCAATTGTGCACCTACATTGTGAATAAGTAGCAAAACTCCTGTAAGAGCCCTACTGTGCTGTAGGGCTGCAACTTCAATACATGATATAGGTGTCTTTGTTATGTGCTACTTCATTAATTGTACGAGAAAATTATTGTTGCTAGTGGACATTTTCTTCTGTAATCTGTCTGTCTATTCTTAGAACCACAGTGTAGTTGTTGGCAGACACCACTGGAGATCATCTAGCCCAACCTTCCCTGGTCACACAGAGCAGGTTGTTCAGGGCTGCTTCCAGTTGGGGTTTGAGTATCTTCAAGGATGGAGAGTCCATGATGTCTCTTTACAACCTGTTCCAATATTTGACTACTGTCAAAACAAAATATTTTTTCTTTTTTCAATGGAATTATCTGTATTTCAATATGTTGGTCAACGACTCCATCAGGCATTCATACATATTGATTAGAACCCTCCCCCCAGCTTTTTCCAGGTCAAAGAGTCTGAGCTTTCTCAACCTGTCTCCATATGTCAGATGCTTCAGACCCTTAATCATCTTTGTGGCTCTAAGATGACTACTTTTTATTGAGAAGTTGCTGAAGTTTAAATTTTCTGTTAGTATCCAGCTCTAAGCAGAAAAAAAAATCGAAGTAGCAGATTGTTAAGTGCTTTTTCTCGCCCCCTTTCTCTCTCTCTTTCTTTGTAACAAATACTTCTTTTTAAGCTTTCTGATTGATTTAATAATCTCAGTATAATAACTGTTTCCTTCCTGCCTACAAAAGAGTATAAGTGATCACACAAACAATTACGTGCTATTTAATGCTCTTTAAGTCACAGAGTTCTGCAATTACGAGGTATTTCTAGGATACACATCTCTATGATTTAACATATGGTTTTTACTTGAACATTTTCCTGTAATCTGCTGCATAATACAGAAATATACATTTAAAGGTGGAAAACCTGGTTTCTAAAGGGTCTGGTTCTGCGTGCATTGTTTTTGTGTGCAGATAATATTGGTACGAAATTGTAGGCTGAGACTTCTAATGCAATTTCAGGATTATTGCATACTTTTGGGGGAGACCAAGTTTAGGGACCTTTGAAAATGTATTCTGTTACTGGTCCAATCTGAAAACTCATGTATCATCTCTTAGATTTGCTTTAGAGAGGTATTTAGGACTAAGCTGAGATTTAGGAAAATAAAAGGGGGGAAAAAAAATTCCATGGGTTTTTAGATGGCATAAATTAAAGAAGATAACCTCTTGGGTGACATTCTTTCCATTTTATGACAAGATTAATAAATTTGGCTCTCAGTTGCTTATCTTTTCACTGTCTTTCATTAGTGTTAATTTACAGAATGTTCCCAACTTTATAAAAGTCAGGTCAGCTGACAAAAGCCAGTCTTGTGTTCATTAAAATAGGTGTAGGGCCTTTGAAGGTGTGGCAAAATGAGAAATGTGTAGTAACTGCAAGTGAGGAGCTTCTTGAATTGTCCAGACAATTAAAATTTACCTATCTACCTACAAATGATACAGTCAGAAGGATGAAGAATTTAACAGTAGGTGGAGAAGGGTGTGCTGACTTCTTGGGCATATCTGGATAATGCCTTGAAAGCCCTTCCAAAACTAGATGGCTCATCTTAGTTAACTTTGATCTGTGTACTGAAGATCTTTTCTTGAGTAATGTACTTCCAAGGCTTCAAAAGTTGTCTAAAGATGAAAAATTACATAATTGTAATTAATCAGAAAAGCAGTGTTGAAATTCCTGAGTGTATGATTTGCATTGTGCTCTGTATTTTGATGTCTATAGTTACTATATAGAAATATTTCCATTATTTTTCATACAAACTTCAAAAAACAATTCCCTTTTTTTTTTTTTGCTTACTGTTATTCTAGTATTTTAGTCTTTGAAATAGTTTTGTAAAGCTCCTGACAATTTTTCTGCATCTTGGTATACTGAGTGTAATCTACAGGTGATGAAATGAGCACTTATTTGATAATTAGGTCAGGAACTGCATCGTTCTCAAAGTGTAAATATAAAGTGCTTTTTGGAAATCACAAATACAGGGCATGATAAGAATGCTTAGAAAGAAAAGTGTAGCTAAATCTCTGCCAATGATAAACAAGTAATTTTAAGTTATTTAATTTTGCACTAAATTACTGTCAGTAGTTATTGTTGCTATTGTCATTTTTAGCATCTTTTTCTTTATGACAGGTACTTATGTCCACCTATTTGAGATCTGATAGCAGTGTAAAGATACCAAGCTTCCTCTGAAATGTTTAATGCTTATGAATTATAACCACTTTCCAGTATTAAACTTTTATCTTCTTAAGTGATAATTTGAAGGTGTAATTTCTAATCTCATCCCTATTTTCTCTCTTGCTGTGTGCCTGAATCAATAAAAGTATATTCCAACTTCTATCCTGTACAAAACTCTGAGCCACGAAGCAGATTTACTGGGAGTTAGAATTTAAAGGTTTTCTATAGATTATTTCAACTTGGAGGACAAATGGAGCTCCCAGATGCAGCTGTTGATAAAGTGTGCAGTGTTTCTGCTAAAGTAGAAGATGGAATTATTTGGTGTTTAAAGAAAGATTAATCACATAATTAAGTAATTTCATTTTCTCTGCCTCACAATTCTTGATGTTGTGTTAAGCAGAACTGAAAGAATGGCTAAAGTATAATTATCATTGTTATTGTATTCACATCATATTGGATATTGCCAGGAAACAAAATCCGTAGTTGGAAGTATTTTCTCTGGGTAGACTCAATCCTGTAAGGTTTTAAGAATGTATTTAACTTACTGAAGTGAGTAGAGCTGATTTTTATGTGTATTCCAGGGGCTAGAAATTAAAAGTTTGAGTTACCTATTTAGTACATTTGAGAAGCAAGCCTATTATTATTATTTTTTTTTTTTAAATTTATTTTTTTGGTAGTGTATACCCCTTGTGATCCTGTGTTGGTTAAAAAGCATACATTAATAAAACAGTGCCTATTACCTCTTGTTTTAAAATACATTCCATGTTACATATTGTTTTGGTTAATGTTTAATCATTTTTAACTGCAGCATGCTTCCAATTGGTATTATAGGATGCCATGCTTTTATATATTGGTGCTGAACTAACCTGTTACAAAAATAAGCAGCAAAATCCTAATTTCAGAGTAATAAACTGTAACCTAATTCAAGAAACCAGATCAGATTACACAAGCATTTTTGCACTTCATTAAGGAAGTAGCCATTATAATTAATGTGAAAGCTTCTATTGTGTTCCCTATTTGATGTATTAGTGGGAAGCTACACTGACTCATCTCTGATTTCAGAGTTTGAAAAATCATAATTAAGGTGTAATTCAGGCTACCTGTCCTCTTGTGAAAACACTGGCATCAGTTTGTCATCCTGTTGAATGTCTGGCTATCTTCTATTTAATCACTATATCCCTGAAAACCAGTTCTGGAAGTTCACTAGTTTCAGTTCCAATAAGTCTTTTACATTCACTAATTAATAATTAAGTTGGATTTCCATGTAGCCACAATTTTTTTTAATAAAAACTCCCAAATAAAATTATTGTTTCAGTAACTATTAGGGTGAAAATGCAAGACATGGGAACATGAGTGCTTAGCTGTATAATCTCAGGCATATGCAAATTCATTTTTTTATGACTTTTGATATTTTACTCCTCAACCTTTCTTTTAAATGTTGAGTTAAAGTGACATTTATTATATTTGAGCAGAAAATGTTGCTATGTAAGAATTTCTTTTGGGGTCTTGTAATCAAAGGGTCAGAATCCTGTGAACATTCAGTGACTTCAGTAGCAATTTGTAAGAAAAGAGTATCTAACTCCATGGTTTATTATAGGAAAATGCATGGAAGATTATAAACTGTCTCTGAATATAAAACCATTTAACCATATTTGCTTCTGACAACTATTTTCTTTCTAGCCATTTTTGAGCATGAGGCTGCTTTGAGTATCTTTACTTACAATAAACCATGCAGACATAGCTTTTTCAATCATAAAATCTTTCTAAACCCAATAATTACTCGCAAAAATAGATTTTTTTTTTTAATTAAGGGGTTTTAATCAATAAGAACTTGTAGTTTTTGCAGTATTATATCATACAACTCTCTACATATTCAAGGCCTGCAGGCTACAGTTGGGTGCCTGTGTCAGTCAGTCAAACCTCACTCAAGTTCTCCCACTGCCTTTTGAAATAAATGCTCCCAGATACTTTATTATAAGGTGAACAAGTTTGTTCACTTCCAAAGATACTCTGGGGTTCAGTATTTAAGCAGTGAGGATAGTCATGTCCCTTGACATGCCTAAGGTACTCCAGAAGAACTGAGGAGCAAAGTAGTTGTTATAAGGTAGTTAATCCTCTCTTCTACTTCCATTTTGTGACTATTCATTTAGTGTTGGGTCGTGATGCCACAGATTTATTACCTTCCAGTGGAAAATCCAAGATAAGAATTTATTGTTTTTTTCCTGGATCATAGAATACTTTTGCCTTCTGATGGCTGAGTGTAATGGTATTGATTTGTGAATTTCCTCATAAGAGTGATATTTCTGTAGCAGTTATATAGGATCCAAGTTGAAGGACCATATTGTGTTAAGATGAACTATCAGAAGGTTCTAGTGAAGACTTTAATGATGTGTGACAGCTTTCAGATATATACAGCTTTGCTAAGTCAGGTTAGATTTAATATGGTGAGAAAAAATAAAAAAAAAGAGTCCCTGACTTTAGAAGCAGCCCTCACACAAATTCCACTTTCTTGTTTCAAATAATAAAAATATACTAAACATCTTGGGGATGTAGAGGTTTCCTGTAAAACAAATAGCATGCAAACCAGAACAAAAAAACCCAAAACTCTACCAAACTCTTGATACTAAAGGAAGAATCTTACTCCAAAATGCAGGTATGTGGTGAATTTATCAGTGAATTTTGGACCTGTTAGTGGAAGTGTTTAATAGTGACTACTATAATTTTCTTAATTTAAGCATACTGTTATTTGCAATTGAAATGAAAAATGTTTGAAAGATACATATTGTAGAGTACACTGTTTCATACAATTAAATTATTCAAAATGTGAGCTTACCAATTGTGGGAAATAGTGATATTGTCTTGTAGTTCAAATTTCAGACAGTCTTTCAATAGAGAAAACCCATCAAGATAATAATGCTCCTGTGTATGCAGTTTTTCTTAAAATAAACTTGGTATTTTTTGCAACCACTCTGCTTTTTAATGAGAACATTTAACCAAAATAATTCAATACACAATTATTTCCTATCTAAAAGGTTCTAAACTAACTTTGAACAGCTTAAGCAGCTCACTGCCATTTTAAAACCCAAATGTGGAGTATTATTTTATTAAACACTGCCACTAGAAATGAACCTTAGCTGCTGAATTTGGAATAATAGGTCAGTCTTACAAATACTTTGCTTTCTTATCTGAATGATGTTGATTGCTACAGCAATAGAGAAGATAATACTTGTTAGAGTAAGCATAGCAAGATGTGGTAAAAAGCTCAGTTTCTTCACATTGCTACCTATGGTTTTACTTTATCATGACAACATGAAGCTTGTGAATGCTGTCAAGGTGCCTCTCTCCTGTACTGTAGATTTAGACTACTTATGTCCTTGCATTACATAAGCAATGAAAGGCCAAGGTTTGGTTTTTTTTTCTTCATTTTAAATTAGATTCTTATATTTGATCTTCATTTTATATTATAGTGGTGCTACATATTCCAGGGGGGGAGGCAGGGCAGTGTCAAATGTAATTTTTTTAATATTCTCTCTTGATAAGTATGATGTGTGCTGTGGAATTTTTTTTATATTTCATTCAAGGACTTAAATATGAAGACAATATCCAGAAAAGATGTCAGGTAGACCAGGTATTTTGTTGTATTGATACAGAATTTAGTTGAACTTAATATATTTGTTATCTTCAAGTGCAGCTTTAGAAGACTACAACTCAAGAAAAAAATAGAATGAGCTATAGTACTATA
>JAOEGS010018260.1:34985-50910 GCA_025447755.1 Corythornis vintsioides | reverse complement strand
CTCAGTCTCCTCTTCTCCAGGCTAAAGAGCCCCAGCTCTCTCAGCCTCTCCTCAGCAGGGAGATCTCCACTCCCTTCTTTTGTTTTAGTGATGGCAGTGGTTTGCAGCTAAATTCCTCTATTCCCTTCCTTCTCTTTTCATGAGTAAGAATAATGCTGTTTTCACTTCTCAGAGAAATCAGGAACCTGAAATAAGTCAAAACATTATTACTGAACTTGTTCTGATGCCTCAAGTGCTTACACACATGAAGCAGTGAAATTTCACACATATAACTATACACACATATAATTATATATAGTTATATATAACTATACATATATAACTATATGTGTGTAGGTATTTGGCCCACACTGGGTCTATTGGACAGAATTTGGTGATTCTGTTTGCAAGGCTTCATGTAAGTTGTAGGAAGACATGGGGCCATCAGGCTGCCCCAACAGTGTTTAGATATTTTAATCAAAGAACTGTGTGCCATTACCCCAGGATCTGTGTCAAGCTGTGGATTAGGTTTATAACAAAAACTACAAAAGCTCCTGCTGTTTGAAAGATGATGAGTGTTTAGCTACATTTTGCTGTTACAGGCATGAACACATCCTTTTAGTATTTTTGAATTGCAGCAGTGTAACAAGAAATTGTGTGCATCTAGTTATAAATTAGACTAAAGTTATATGCTAACTTTTTATTAATCATTACTGATTTTCTTATTGATCTTGACTTTATAACTTAAAAGTTTACTTCTCTAACTGGACTCAAGGAATGTCAGTAAAAGACATTGTAGGCAAATCAAAGAATGTTAAATCAAGAAAATTCATGGAACACCAGTAAGTACCTGTAACTATCC
Organism: Corythornis vintsioides; assembly: GCA_025447755.1. NCBI lineage: Eukaryota > Metazoa > Chordata > Aves > Coraciiformes > Alcedinidae > Corythornis > Corythornis vintsioides. The sequence continues at coordinate 50,069 of JAOEGS010018260.1, read as the reverse complement.
TTCTGTTAAACCTCTTTAATTTCTTGTAACGTCAGAGTAGCATTGTGAGAACATGAGTTAATACATCCAAAAAGAAGAAAGGAACTCCTGTTTGCAAAAAGTGCAGGGAAGTTGTTGCCATAAGAAGTCATGCTATTAAACAAGAGCCAATATTGCACTCTAGCAAAGCAAATGTAAAACAGAAAGTCTGTTAGGAACCAAGCATCATCGTTAGCATAATATATTGTTATATAGTTATATATTAATATATAACAATATATTTTAATATATGTTAATAATGCATTGTTAGTTTTTCTGCCCACATACTTTTTAATTTGAATTGCATGTAACTTGGCTGAAGAGATTGTGGGTCAAGATTTTACACTTAAGGAAAAGGTTTTATTTTTTTTTTATATTGTTCAAAGCTGACCTCTGCTTTTAAAAAGGCTTGATCTGCACTTTTTCATCTGTTTAGAAGCATACATTTTTGGTTAAGAAATTGAAGACAATCTCTTTGTCTTTTTCCTCAGCTGGGGAGGTTGAGATAAAAAAGAATGCCTGCTTTAAAAGTCACACATGGCTGTAATTTAAGATTTTTTTTTTTACCTCATTGTCCATAACAGTTGAAAGAAACCTTCAATGAAAGTTTATTAACTAGGCCAATGCCTGAGGCAATAAAGGTTCATTTATTACCAGTTTCTTGGCTGTTTTTCTTCTCCTATTTTTCCGTTAAACTCCTAGCGTAAGATAATACTTCACAAAATTAAACCTTTGACCTTCTGTGGAGTTAAGTCGCCTTTGATTAGATAAAGTAACAATTTATGGTCCAGCGTGAGGTTGCACATGAAATGAATAATGCAACAGGCTGAATGAGAACTGAGAATCTATTGCTTTTGATAAGATGACTGTTGTTTGAGAAAGAATGTTCTCCCTTAATTGTGTTGCAGTGATGCTGTTTGCATCCCACTACGACTTTAAACTGTTGCTGAAAAGTACAATGCAGCCAAGCAATTATGCAGTGTACATTGTTTTAATTCGGACACAATTGCACCAAGACAATAATAAATGCAGTTTACAAAACCCTGTTAGGCTGTAAGAGTTAGCAGTTTGTTGGTATTTGAAATGTACTTTATGATTTCAATTTTTACTCTTCCGTGCAAAGGAATAAATCCACAAAAAAAGGAATAAATTCATGGAACGAAGTCCATCAGTTCCCTAAATGGAAAATATTAATGATAAAAAAATTAAATTTACCCTTTTTTCAGCATAATTGAACCTGCCAGTACTTCTCAGTCAAAAAAATACAGTCTTAATATTAAGTTTCACATACCTTTAATGAAATACATCAAGAGGACATTACTTCTTTTTAAGTCAATGTTTTATTTCTACAAACGTGTTGTTAATTGTGGAGACACATTGCAAGTAAAAAGATTTTGAGGTTTGAAGATTGCTGTGGAAATTTAGCACTCTTGCTTATTTATTTTAAATGCAATACCCAGACCACAAAATTAATATTGCAATTTAGAAGTAGTTACAGGAAAAAGGTCTGATTAGTCTGATGAACAACAGATGGTTTGAGCCTCACATACACTGATTTTCTCCCAGTGCAAGACTAGCAATTTCATTTTAGTTGCACTGGTCTAAACCAGACCACATGGCTGATTTTTTTCTATGTATTCCTTCTTTAACACTATTAAATAAAATAACTAATCACACCTTAACTTTATATATATACATACATACATATATATATATATACACACTGAATTATTTAACAAACCTTTTAAAGATTAAAAATTATCTGGATGAGCAGTTTATGCTCAACCACACAAGTAGAGCAGGTAAATACAGCCTGAATGGCCAGACAATATTTTTTTATTATTATCCAAACAGAACAGGTAATGAATTTTTTAGGATATGCCAATACTGTTGTACAGGATCAGTCCAGGTATCTTGAGAGAAATAAAGCTTTGGGATCACTGTGCCATTTCAGACCTACACTATACATAGCAAATGAAGTTTCCCAGACAGAGGTTTCAGATCTTACTCAAAATTTTGGCCAAGTAAGAACCTCAGTAGATAATTGGGAATTAAGTGAAGACGTTAATTATTTTCAAGTCAGTGCCATTGAAGTAAACTATAAGAAAAATGATTAATTACTGATTTTTAATAATGAAAGGTGGTGTCTCAGAATTTAGATGAGATTTGGAACTCCTTCCATTAAAAGTGTTTTTGTAGAATGAACTTTCCAGCAAATAATGAAATTAAATGTACCGCACTGCTGAGAGCTGTAGTTTGTTTTTCTGCCTTTTTTCTGTGATGGCAAAGAGAAGGTATCTTGAAAATCTTCTGAAACTCCGTTTTAAGGCAGGTAATAGTACTGGAAGGCAGAAACCCTGGAGGTGAGTTAGTACCCACCAGTAATTTGTACACATTTTGAAAATCTCTTGTGATGTATGACAGGTCTCCCAGATGTGTTGCTTTTAAAACAGAATTGTTTTCTGAAGGTTGTTTTTTTTTGGTTTTTTTTTTGGTGATTGTTTTCTATTTCATTCACTCATTTTTCAGCATTAGAGACCACACACACTGGGCATATTTCTGGTCTCATTCTCACCCACAAAATTCTGACTTCAGTAGAGTTGCATGGGTGTAAATGAGACTAAAACTTGGCAGGAGAAAGCTTATGATTATATTTGGCAGAGGCAGCAGGCTGCAACTTTATTAACATAATTAACAGCTACAAACACACCCAACAGGCCAAAGTAATCTAGTGACAGAAGAGAGGAGGTCTTTGTAGGAGAGGATCATTCACGCTTTCTTTTTGGTGTTTTGCTTCTTGTTTCTGAGTTCCTACTAAGGCTTGGAGAGCTTTCAATTGAGCTGTAATTCAAATTCCTACTGCTCCTACAAGACACCTTGAACAGACTTTTGCTGATGAGTCTATAGGAACTGTCAGCCATACGGAGATTACTTCCGAGGCGTGATGGTTGAATTGGACTTTACTTGGTGATGTTTTGCTTTTTGAATTAAATTGTTGGACAAGATTAATTGCACGCAGTTAGAAATTTAAATGAATAGCTTTCTAAAGCATTAAAGTTCTAAGTATGTCACATGGGGAAAAAAAGCTTTAAGCTTTAAATGAATAAATGTATTTAATGCATAAAATGTCTAGGCTAATTTTTTAATTCCTTTACTAACATCTTTTATTGAAAAAACATACTTTATTCATCCATCTTATTTATACTGCTGTGGTAGTGGTAATTTAATATTCCTTCTCTTTGCTAATCTTCTGGTTCAACAGAAGTAAACAATAGCTTTCATAAATTAAAAATACGCTCTTCCGAACATGCTTCTAAAGATAAAAAACAAGGCTGTAAACATTTATGACTGAAACAAACTAGATTGTTCAAATACTGCCATGATGTATCATGTATATCAATATGGCACTGATATCAGTTAGAATGCAAACAAGGTTTTAAATGATGTGCCCCTTCATTTCAGCTGGAGAATCCGCTTTACACCATCTGCCTATCAGATGGTTAGGAACCAGGACTGCGTATTAATGCCACATGTTCGATTTTCTTTCCTCTTGTAATGGTGAGATTCATATTGCTAATAGCTGTGCACGAGCACTGTCGATGAAATTTGTGTGACGATGGAGTGATGAGATATTTATAAAGCTGCCTGTCTCACTGCATAATCAGCAGGAAGAATGCCAGACATAAACAAAATATCAATTTCAGAATATTAATGACAACTACCGTTGACTTGAAGCCAGTGAATATTTTGGCCTGGATACTTTCGAACTGGTCGAAGAAATATTTGTAAAGAAGAAAAAAAATATTGAAGTGATTTTGGTGTGATCCTTATTTCTTTCGTTATAGATGACTTCTGGTTATCTCATATTTGAAATGAGTGTGGAAAAGGGTGCACCCCAGAAGTTTCTTAGGCAGCTGTTGTAAGAGTAAAGTGATATTAAATAATGTTTAGGTCAAAAGGCTTTTTGAACAACAGATTTTTTTTACAAATTTCCAAGTATTTACCAAGTACATACCTGTACCAGGACTTTAAGGTTCATATAGATATATGCATATTGATAAACAGCAGCTTATTATTCTTTTTAGAATATATTTGGCTGCTTTTGCTAGTGAGGTCCTGAGCTAGAGAGGGAGTTTTGTCTCATACCATACCCCAGTATATGGCAATGCACCAGGGTTATAATATAACATATATTATTATAACAGGGTGCTCTAGTAACTGGCTTGGGACTTCTTTGCCACTTGCTTTGCTACGTCATGACAGGCAAGTGATACCAACAAGGAAAAGAAAAACAGAAACTGTGCTGTAACTGGAATTGTAGTGAAGAATGGTATTAAACTATAAATCTGAGGATTATTCCTTGTTCACATTTCCCCTGTACTTAACACCTGTCTTTATATGAGACATGCATTTCGGATTTGTATAGTTTAAACAAATTGCTCTATAGCAAAATAATAATCACAGTTACTTTGTACGAGAGAATTAATGTAGCAGTTTAATTTCTTCTTGGTTTAAGTTGTTGATTATCACAAGCATTATCTTGCAAAATTTGTTCTACAGAAGTAATCTGTATTTTAGTTTCCTGGTCCCTAGCCAAAGGTTAGGACTTCCTCTAGAGAGAAACATTATGGCCTTCTTCGGAGAGAAGCACTGAAGCATAATTTTTTGCAAAATTTTTAGCGAAACAGAGCTTGGATTTTATCTGTTCTGCAACCAGATCACTACCCCAGAGGGGCATAAGATTGTGGGCTCACGGGTCTTGTGTCCAGTGTCTGTTTAACAAGGTATTTATGCTAATACTTGAAAACACTGCTGGCCTGGAAGTGCAGTCACGGCCAAAAGTTTGAGGCCTACTATTGTATTCATTGGTTATTTTGTATTAGAGTATTTGTCCAAAGGATTGTTTTTGAAAGATGCTAGATTTAGCTTGTCAGAGATGTATATAAAAAAAAAGGAAGTATAGGTTATTGTGCTATTTAATGAACACAGGATGCAACCCAAAGTTCAGAGGTGCACCATCTCATTTTCTGTAGCCTAATTTAGGGAGCGTAACCAAATCTGTATAATGTATAGCTTCATATCCTTCCTCTCAAGTAAAAATACCACTGGAAGCAATCCATGGTATTGTCAATACTTTAAGATCAGTACATGCCCAATTTGTAACAGTAACAGAAGCTGAAATAAAATTAAACCCTTGTATTTATCCACCTTCTGATTTGCTATTTGGCTTTTGATGCATCTTCTTCTACCTGAAATAGCAGTTTACTAAATAATATTGATGTATGCAGAATGTAATTATCACATACTTGGTAATTCTCGTTGCATTGGGAAGCGTCAGCCTGTGAGGAAGAGTGTGAGGCTGTAACTGTTCATCTTTATGCACTCATGCAAAAGAAAGAAGGGAAAACAACCTTGAGTCAAGCCACAATATATTCAAAGGCACCTCTTATGCCAACTCATTGCTTTCCTGATGTCCATTCCCCTTCTGCCTTCTCCCCACTGAATTTTGCCTTCTGTCTCTCCCCATCCCCAGCTGAAAACATGGCAAGAGTGAACATCTTTTGTGCTTAAGGTGGCAAAGGAGACACCAAGAGGCCCCTGGAAGCAATAGTGGTGGCAATATTTACCTCAGCGACCTGGGATTATTTGCTTATTTAGTCTCTCCTGTTAAATTGCACTGTCCTGGGCCAACTAGAACAGTAATTGTAAATTTATTCCTCTTGAGACCCAGAAGATATTTCACACCTCTCAGAGTAGCTGAACATCAGACAAGCAGGCACCTTTATGCTAATTACACTGAGGTTTTTTCAAGCTTTCTCCATGGTCAGGACAAGAATTTTGATTCAAAAAGATCTCATCTAGTGACATCGCAGGCTGAGGGGCTGAAATTGATAAGTGCATTATATTTACCTGCTTTAATGCCTGCTCTTTAATTTCTTACATCTAATTCTGTTTAATTTCCATCTTTGCCCCATGAATCAGTGAAGTTTTGAAACTGAATTTCCTCTGCTGTCACCCAGGCTGGGGCAAAGGGATTTGGGTGGGTAGCAGCACAGTTTGGGGACCAGAGACGACATCTGCCTCAGGAAAGAGAGGAAAATTGATGCTTGCAACTTTGTCTAAGGCTATATCTAATTATGTGGTTTGAAGGCATTACTTGACTGTTTCTCTAATTGCTTTTGACAAAGAACAATTTTCTCATTTTTCTAGAACATTCTTATACGTGGCTGGATGGCAGAAATTTGTTTTGATAAGAAGAACACTTGGAATTGTTTGGAGACTTGTGATTAAATGGGTTTAATAATTCATTTTCCTATTGATAAAAACTTTAATGGTTTGAAGTTCAGGGAAAGCAAAATAAGTATTTCACCAGTGTTCTATGTTACTAAGATTTCTTCTAAAAACACTTCTGAAAATGACTTTTTTTTTAAATGTCTGAGTTCTTTCATTTGTTATTCACAAACAGAAATTACAGACCTGTTTTGTTTATTTTTTTCTGCTTTGTTAATCATGTCAAACATCTGAGACCTAATTTTTTTTTCTAAGTACAGTTATCTACCTGTTCACCTATTCTGAGCCAGATGATTAAGAAACATATTTGAAGCCAAGTTGCATTTGTGAAAGCATGTATTTGCAGCTGCAGTTAGTTATGGTTCTATTTCTGGTTACAGGGCACTAAGTTAAAATCTAGGTGGATATATAGGACTAACTCGAAATAGAATGTGAAAAAAAATACTTAAAAAAGTTGATAGCCTCCAAATCTAACAAGATGAATAATATTCAACAGTGTCATCTATTCATTACATACAAGAGTAAAGGAAGAATAACAACCTTAGTCTCTACAATAATGGAATAATGTATATTCAGTTTTGTTCAAACTTTTTTTGCAGGCCTGACAGCAGCAGCTGCAGCAGCAGCAGCTGCCACCAACGCTGCCATAGCAGAAGCAATGAAAGTGAAAAAAATCAAATTGGAAGCTATGTCCAACTATCATGCAAATAATAACCAGCATGGAGCAGACTCTGAAAATGGAGATCTGAATTCAAGTGTTGGTAAGTCTCAGATGCACCATTATTATATTATCATAATGCTATTTTATCTGATATTTTATTAAAATGGTGATCCTTCTGGACTCCCTTCTGAAGAGCTTGATCTCATGTGCAGATTTGTTTTCCTTGTCTTCTTTTAGTTTTATTTTGTATCTGACCTTTACACCAGCATTCAGCATTGTTGTTACTATTACAAAAACATTCCTTCGCAGGTGACTTTTGCAGACTCCAGTTAATGTTTTCCATGGGAAGAAAAAAAAAAGTGGTTTGATTGCTTAGAGTTCATTTTTCAAAGTACAGGTGGGGTGACAGATGATGGTGTCAAAGTGAAATTTAACAATGTCTCCTGCTCAGTGTGCTGGGTATCGACTTTAGGTAATTCAGAACACAAGCTTGAAAGCAAAATATTTCATACTTTCATGTGCCCTGTGACAAAAGGAAAACATACATGCACAATAAATTACTGCCATGCTCTGCAGTTCCTATCATATTTTGTTTTAATAAACACATTCTTAAAATGTAGTTAACAGGTTTTTCTATTTCTTAAGCAGCCATCAGCAACTCTTTTTCTTTCTCAAAAAAAAAGAATTATTTCAGTGTACTTCATTTATTTGAACGATTATTCATTTATTTGGACGATTTGTTTTGCTAAAGCATACTTCAAAGCTAGAATAACTTTTTCTTGTTGTTGATTAAATCTTTAATCATCTGTGTGTGTCTGCTGTAAAATGTTTTGTTATGCCATTTCATTGTATTGGCTCCTTTTATCATGTTGAGACAGTATTAACTCAGCAGCAGAAATTCAATGACAAAGAGGTACGTTCAGAAGACTGCGGGCAAGATTGGTGTATACTGGAATAAAATGGCTTAAGATAGGCAATTTTTGTTTGTTTTTATTTTGACTCTTTTGTTTTTGTTTATTATTCTATTTTTTCATCCTCTAAATGCATTTGAAATGAGTCTTAGAGAGTTATGTACTAGCCTTAACATCAATAAGTAAGTGTTTGTGAGCAGTTTTCTGTACAGTTCAGTAGACATTGGTAGGCTATTATTTAGAAATAACATGAATTGTGGTTCAAAGAACCAATTCACCTCGGTCCATGCTATTTTAAATAATAACAATACGTGTGCATTACTGCACTAGGAGATGATGAGATGTTTTGTTTTCTTTTTAAAGAAAGGCTTAAAAGATGCTACTGTGATGGTGAAGAAAAATACTCTTGAGTGAGTGTGTTAGAACTCACCATCAAGTGCAATCACTAGAATGTGAGTGGAAAGATTGTCCTCCTGGAGAGAAGACAAGGGAGGGTAGAGAGCAGGTGTCTTTGAAATCTGGGCAAAGGAGTTGGGTACCAATGAAGTGGAAGGAGCAGGTGGCCCCTAACATACTGGCAAAAAAAAAAAAGTAATGACAAAGACTGAAAGGTCTAAATGCAAACTGGGTGGATGAAGAGTCTGTAAGAACTAGAAGCTAGTTTAGATATGAATTTCAGACTTTGATGAATGCATTAAATCAAATAAAATGCTCAAATATGGGATTATGGAACTGCTGTTTTACTTGGCAGTTATAGTGACAAACCATTTCTACACCCAAGGAAATGGAAAAGTTAGTAGGTAATCAACATCTAAAACATGTGAAGTATTTTTGGGAGAGTAGATGAAGGGATTATCCGGATTTCCTCTGAACAAAAGAGAAAAATATTTTGAAATTATTGTTTGGGGCATAATTTAGATAGCTGATGTGCTCCTAATCATTTTCCCTGTTTAAGAAAACACATTTTAGATATTTTAGTTGGGCAAAGTTAGTAAAGCAAGCTCGTTTAATGTCATTGCCAAAATTTCCTCTCAACCCCTTGACTTACTTGCTAATCTCAGTTAATTTCCCTATTTAAATGAATGAAGAATTGTATTAATTTTGTTCAGAAAAAAAAAAAAGGCTTTCTGAGTAGAGTGAATCATATTCCAGTGGTGTCTGTTCCGTGAGGAATGGCTCTGGAAACACAATGTGCTTCTCTGTGCAGCCAGATTTGAGCTATGAAGGTTTTCTCTCAAAGAGTTTGCATTTATTTGTTTCTTTTATAGGAATTTCTATGTAGTGTCCAGTGTCACATGCCTCTGGCATCAGGGAATTGATTCCTACTGATACTAATGCCAGGGTATTATTTAGATTCAGAAAGGGTTAAGTCTCTATTAGTTACATTTTTGAAAATTAGAATATTATCTTGACAAGAACTCTTATTTCAAAGGTGTTGCTGTGTAGCAGGTGTGTGCTGCTTTTTTTTCCCCCCTGCATATTTATTTTCAGATATGTATTTCTTTTCAAATAGATATTATCAAGTCCACATATGGTTAATGTTTTAAATTATAGCTTGTTAGGCATGTATTTGAAATGCTGTGTTACTCAATGTTGACAGGAGGAAGGAATAAACAAAAAAAACACCCCTGATTGGGGTTTGTATTTTAAATTAATGTTATGAAAAGGAATAAACTAACCAATCAGTCTAAAAGCTTAACTGATACATCTTAGCCCATACAAGGCAAGCATTGTAGTATATTAGTGTACCTGGATTGGTGGTACCTTGTTCTTAGGCTGGTGCAATGCCTATGTAAAAGAAGATAAATAAAATATGGCTCTTGGGTTGAATTGTCAGGTTTACTTCTGAATTGTTTTGCTTTTTGGTGTTAATTAAATGCTTAACATGAACCACAGCATTAATTTTTGTGGATGGACGGTATATAATTATACAGAGCACCACACAAATTTATTAACTTGGTCCTTTGAAGCAATGGCCAAAAGGTTAGTGAGAGAAGGGAGTTAAAGGAAGCCAATGATACTAATAAGTAATCATTTTATATCCTTCACTTTTGTATGGTAACCTTGAGCTTGCATCCTCCCACCAGGAATTTTCATTTTAGAAGGGGGGAAAAAATGAAAAAAAAAAGGAAAAAAAAAAAAAAGACTACATTACAGAGGAATCAGGGTGAGGTATTAGCACACTGAGTAAAATATATGGCTGCTACGCCTTTCTCTCCCATCCACAATCAATTGGATTCTTTTAGTTTAATATTTACTTGCTAAGATGAGATGCTAGTCTGCATGGTGATAAACAGTCTGCTACTGGCATCTGAAGGTGACCTGTCAGTTCATATGGACAAATCTCCTGCTTACTGAAATGTACAAAATAAATCATTAAAGCAGGCAGGTGCTCATTCCTAGATTTAAATCACCATAGATTTATGATTTGAATTAATGCTTCATTTGGTCATAGAAATAGATGCTGAGACAAATGATATGCAGTGGTTGGGGCTTCCATACTCCAGCCATCCTAATATTGATTACTGAGATGTCTTTGCAATCTCTTGTTTATATCAAGTACTGTCTTGTGACAGCTTAGCTGATATGAGCTACATTGCAGATAAAGAAGGAAAAATGTCCTGGATTCTTTTTAGTGGCAACATGTAGGATAGAGAAATTATTTATTTAAATAAAATGTATGAAAAGATGAATTCCGTACGGCAGCGAACAGACAAAAAGATTGTGCTTTGTGCTGTGGCTTTCCTTAATTTAATTGTAGAATTAAAAGGAGGAGTGACAAGCTCGAACTTTAAATTTCATTGAAGAGGTTCTGTTCTTTGTAATCTTACCACTTTAGGGTGATTTTTGGATCAGTTGTATATTTACCATCTAATAATCCAAATCTATAGGTAGGTAGATGAGCTCAATTATTTCCTTGCTGCTGAAGTACTTGCTGCCTTGCTGTGGTGCTTCATGAACCTGCTGTAGCAGCAAAAGATAGAAGCCTTGGAATATAAATACATTTCAAGCTATTTCTGTGAGCTGGGATTTGCAATCTCTATCTGGGTAGGAAGTGAAGAACTGTTCCTATACTTTGGCTTCCCAACATTTCATGTAATGAAAACACTATACATGCACTTCAGGGAATACTCAAAGGATTTGTAAAGACCTTTGCCACTTGCTAAAATGTGACTCATAAAACTTGTAAACAACTATCAACAATAGTAAATTACTTGCTTAGTAGGAAATGAGTTCATATCTATTCAAAATGTGATCTCAAAACAGATGTCCCGAGAAAATGTCATTGTTTAAAGTACATTCATACAGAAAAAAAAATGCTATTATTTCTTTAAGGAAGTGAAGCAATCATTAAGACTTTGGTGTTCTGAGTTTCTAAACACAGTTAGGAAATACAAGGCAACATTTTACACTTGGCTAGCACATGAATCCATAAACAACCCCAAAATGTGTTGAAAATTAAGAGGTTTTCTTGGCACGTGAAGTTTCCGATTCATCCTTGTGATATTTACAATGATGAGACAAATGCAAGGTTTCCTGTGATCTGTTGTTCAAAAGTAATGGTTGCTTACATACTATTATTCCTCTTTTTTTTCTCAGCCATAATCAGAGATAAAATGATTTAGATGAAATTATTTTTCTCCAGTGACCTTGCCCAATAATAGAACAGTACAAAATACAGTCATTTCCTTTTTCTAAACACACGTGTCTATTTTGAAGGAAAGAATTACTTTTATGGTTTCAGGAAAAAGTCTTGGAGACCTTGAAAAGCAAATAAAAGGAAACGGAGAATGCAGGCCACTGAGCACAGCTCTGCAGTTGCACATCTGATTCTCTGCCTTGGCAATGTTAATGAACCTCAAATCCTCCCTATAATTAGATGAGGGAATTGCTTATATTTTCAAACAGATGATGCTGCTGTAATGAAACGATTGACAGGGAACTTAAGAGTGTCTACAGTAGTCATTTGGTTTCCGGGTTTTGGATTTATTTTCCTTTTTTTCTTTTTTTTTTTTTTCTTTTTAATTCCTTTTTTCCTTGTTTGTTTGTTTGTTTGTTTCGGGGGTTTTGTTGTTATTAAGTTTAAAAGAAGATTGGCTGTAGATACAGGTCCTGGGAGAGGTAGTAATTTACAGAGAATGCTATGACAGGTGTCTTTGTGTAGCAGGGAAAGAAAATGGAAGAGAGGGGAATGATGGGCAGGTATGGCAATTTTGGGGAGAGGGTGTCCTGTGCTTATTCTGCTTGGGTTCTTTAAAAGGGGCCGAGACTCCAGAGATGGATCCGGATTGAGTGCACAGCTGTAACTGCTGATGAGCTAATTGCTCCTTATCTCTCAGCCCCATTCATCTTCATTTTTTACCAATTACTGAGAATTATCTGTGTTCTCAGTTGGATATGAGAGTTAATCCTTTTTGGTTAAGCTGGCAGTACTGTGAGCAGATTCCAAATCATAGGGTGAAAAAGCCAGAGCAAGCTTGTTCTCAAACTCTCTCCAGTTCAATGACATTATCACTATTTCATAAGAATTTTCCTATTGTTTAGCAGATTAAATACTATTTTCTTTTTAGTTTTTGTTGGTTTGTTGTTGTGTTTTTTTTATAACCTTGCTACTTCTATCAATATGTATTTTTTTTTAACATAAACTGAATGTGTAAACTAGGTGAATGGACTAAAAAATTCCAAAAAATACTTAAATATTCACAAAAAAAAAAATAAATTCACGTGCAAAAAAGAAAATAAGTTCAAACCAGAAAGATTATTTGCAGTAATTCAGTGTTTCTTTTATGATACTTAACACTTCTCTAAACAACAAGACTATACATTCAACTTTGATTGTATGGGACATAAGACAAATGCTTGTCAGTGACATATATCTACTTTTGTAATCTCCTTTCCAATCTGTGAGTGAAAAGTGTTGTCTAGGTGCTAGCAAAGGCATAATCATCCATCCATAAGGACAAAAATGCTGTCGAGTCCATTGTATTTCAGGCCACAGGAATACTTTCATAAAACTGTGCTTTGGGAACACACAGAAGACCAGAAACAGATCATTGGATTGTGAACATGTCACTGAACTTTGGTTTGGAGTTTTACTTGTCTGGTGGCATGGAAAAATACATCTTCAATTTCAGAGCTAAAATGTAATGTTAGTCCATCAACTGAGAATATAATTTCTCTGGATCTGCTTATCTAGCCTTTAATTATGATTTCTAAATTTGCTAAACAAGTCAAATGGGTGTTATGGTCTGAACACCAGTTAGTAAATTAAGGGAATTATTAGCAGAAATTCAGCATTTCTTGTTAGACAGTCCATTGTATGATATCAGTCAGTCCCTCATCTAGATTAAATCCTCACTGTGGGATTAATTGGAACAAATATAGATATTTGCATCTCATTTAGTCACCTTAGACTCAACAGACACAAATAGGCAATTGTAGGAGTGATCCATCTCATCCTAAAGCAGATAAATTTCACCTTACAAAGTGCTTAGTCCTGAGACTACATAGTTATGTAAAGCAAGTTAAGTGAATGAATCTCACTCTCAATGAATGCAATTAGTATTTTCTGGAATAAGATTTGAAGGAGGTATCAGGTCTTTTCCAAGACAGTGATACAGTAATGGCAAAATACTGTATTTTTACTGCACAGCGAAAAGTAAATGAGAAAAAAAACCAAGCAACCTATTCTTCAGAAAAAGCAGGTGAGAAGTTTAGTTACTCACCAGAAACTACTCGGATATAAACACAGTCACAAAGTTGTTATGATTTTACAGGTATATTACATCTGATAAAGACTGAATTTATCTGTATTAGAGATACTTCCTGTGTGACATTTGTGTTCTGGGCCTGATATGAAGCTCTATCAAGTTTATGGAAAAATTTAACTGACTAAGTCTAACTTGTCAGCAAGATAGAAAAATAAAAGCGATTTATATTGTTTGATCACATTTACTTTCTTTCCTGTTCCATGCAAGATAATCCTAATTGGATAAATAGTTGGATAATTTAATCTTTGATGTGATTTTTTTTCAAAATACATGTTTTATTGTTATGGCCATTTGCCTTTTTAGTAGTTCTTTGGATGAAAATAATGAAATTGTTAAGCTTTTATTGTTTCATCATTATTTGTTATTGGCACTAAAGATACTAAACATAATACTGTGGATGTGCTATATTAAGAACTTTAAGCTTAATACACAATTCATTTTGCTAAGTAGTAATGATTGTCTATAGGATTATCTTTCATTAATATTAATTGGAAGCTACATTTTTAAAAGAAACCAGTAAATTTTATGATTCTTAGTTCCATTTCAAAAAATATCTATGGTAGTATATATGACAAATGAACATATCTCTCACATGTGAATTGAAATATCATCATGAAAGTATTTTTCCTTTGTTGTAGATATGAAGTGTGCTATATTATACACCAAAAATATTTTCTCTATGGTCATACAGACACTGAAGTAATATAGAATTATTGCTTTTTATTCATTTATCTAGCACAGAGGACCAAAAAATCCTTCATTCATTCTTGGGACCAAATTAAGTGTGTCCTTTTCTTATTCTGGTGTGTCTGATCCAGAATTAGGTGAACTAGGCAACATCTCATTTTGGGCTTAAAGGTAACTTGATAAAGCCAAATCCTGAAGGGTTTTGTTTAATCAGGATTTTGGTGGGGGCGGGGAGAACTGTTCTGCTTTCTAGAGACTCAGTCTGTATTTGCACATGTACAGTGCCTGCCTGTGGATGGTTAAGGAGGCATTTTTGGAGTGACTACACATAATGGGGTACACATAGGGCCAAAGTCAGGCATTTACTGTAGGAGATTTTATTAAATCAAGTCTGTGCATGCAGAAAACTGTGGCAGTTCTGAAAAACTCCATTTTATAGGCATTTTCCCATCAACAGTGTCAGTGGAATCTACATTTAGATGCATTGCCCTTGTCTCAAAGTTTGCATTCAAGTCCTAGAGCTTCAACTTTTTATAATCAGGAAATCCATTAACACATCGATGTGATAAAGCAGATAAATGAAGGCCACGTTGCTGCAAAAATCAGAATGTGAAATGACTGCATCTTTTATGTGCAAAGAAATGATGTGTACAGAAGAGGGGAGGGGACAGGCAATCATAGGAAGGATAGAGTCCTGTGAAGACGTAGGCACTTCATCTTAGAGGTCAGGATTTCTTCTGATTTT
>JAOEGS010018260.1:6382-23870 GCA_025447755.1 Corythornis vintsioides | reverse complement strand
AATGCATATATATATATATTTTAAAATTATTTTTAAGATCTACTTCTCATATTTGGAAGCCTGAGTTGAGCATGCTGGGCAGATCAGAGGGCTAACCATTAAGTCATATCTTACACTGTTCCTTTTGAATACAGAACATTTGCAAATGAAAAAGAACATTTCTCACCCATAAATACAGAAACTGCTCCTTGTGGAAGACTTGGGCCCACGTGGACAATCTTATCCTCTCAAGGGCACACCTGACACCTCCTATGCATTCTTTCATGGATGTATTTTAAGTATCAGATGATAACCATGGGCCATAAAAATCTGCTGCTTTTAAAATAACAGGAACTGTGTTAACAAAAGAACTTGCCAAACATTGTCTCAAATAAAATAATTGAAAAAAGGGCCAAAGAGGAAGAAATATGCTTTAATCGATAGGCTATTTTTACATCTGAATAGAAGTTTGGATCCATTCTACTGGATGAGGTATGCACTCATTCAGCCTCCAGCCTTTGTTAGATGCAGGTTTTTCTCTTGGTAGACTCTGCAATATCTCCCTAGTAAATTCCTCATTCATCAGTTGATGCCAAAGCCAGCCAGCATGTTGTTATTGTGCCCTGAATGCTTGTGCTGGGGGAGCAGCCCTAGCTGTGGAGCTCTCTGCATTCCCTGGGGGCTACCTCCAGGTGGGAATGAGGAAAGAATCAAGATTTAGTCAAAAAGTTAGTGAAATTTTGCATGCAGAGGGTTATTACTGCTTTTGATGACAGAAGAGACACTGAGAACAATCTTTGCCATTTGGTTTTGGGAACTAGTCTGCCTTAAATGTTGATTGAGGCTTTTGACAAAGATTTGGGGGGTCCAGTGCCAAGCTGAAAGCTGTTCTAGATCCCTACTTTGACAGAGAAGCAGAAGGTATTTTCCAGGGTAAACAGCTAATTGCACTTTGTCAGCTGAAGTTTTTCCAAGCCATGTAAACAAGTTGAGATGTATAATTCACATATAAATAATGTACAGGCAAACTTCACTCAGGCCACAAAAGACAAAGCAATCAATTGAAAGATTCTTTGCTCTCGACATGGAACATTTGGCTAGAGATGTAGGCATTAAAATTGCCAGGGTTTCACTACCATGGTGAATGGAATCATTCTTCCCAGAGAACAGCAGAGTGAGACAACTTCTCAGAAGAAGCAGAAAATGATGCTACTTGAAAGAATTGATTTGTATATCATAACTGCTAAAAAAATAAAGTATAAATATAAAAAAACCCAATCAAACAACAGAAAAACAAGGCTATCTCAAATCTCCTCTATTTTCTTCTTTCCAATCTCTGTAGTAAATACATCAAGCACTTGCCAGTGTAGTCCCTCAATGAAGAGCAAGGCTGAAATCTGTCACAAATCATACCTAGCTGCCAGAGAAATTCAAATTGCTGTAAGCAGAAGTGCCAGGGGAGCTCTTAGAGCGAAGCTGAAACCATAATGCAACGTTCACAACCAGATCATTGCATCATAATCTCCTCCTGAATGTGACTCCCTTTGTGTGTGAGGTGTTTGCATGTCAGGGGGAGAAGAAGAAAGGGGATTGTGAGTTTAGCACAATCTGTTCTTCTATATTAAAGGGGTTTAATATGTATATATATATATATATATAAAAAAAATGACCTGTTTTTATGCAGGATATTCCAAAGGCTTCCAAGCTAGTTGCTGCCCTCTAATCCCCTCAAGTACAAAACCCAATGATTAGGAATATTCATGTTTTCATTTCAGACAAGCTAGTTACTTGGAATTCTCTTTAAACCCATAAGCTTGCTGAAGTTTGTATCTATTTAACATGATATTTATTTTCAGTATATTCATTGCAACTGTTTTAATTTCCTAAGTGCACAATCAATATTGAAATAAAGAACATTTGATTCTTTCTCAGCTGTATTACATTTTGAATAGAGTAAGTTTATGAAAATCTCTGGAAGTGTGGTTTGGTTTGGTTTGTTGTTTTTTTGTTGTTTTTTTTTTCCAATATTTATAGCAGCATAAGTGAAAGGGGAATCAGGGCCAGATATTACAAAATGTCCTTTACATTAATTCAGCATCCATCAGACCTGTCTTTATTTCATGCAGTAGTGCTCACAATGTATATGGAGGTTGTTTTGGGCTTATTTTGTGGGGTTTTTTTTAAAGAGTTTATCAATATAATCTAAGATCCAAAAGTATGCACTCAAAAACTGCCAAAATAAAGTGAGTATAATAGAAGAAAGCTGGCAGCAGGTTTGTTCAGAAGAGGAAAGATGCTACTAAAGTTGAACCTCATGTGAAATTGGCATCTCTTTCACTTGACTCTGCCACTTAATAAGAATATAACTAGCACTTTTGGCTCCAATAAAATGGGTTTGATGCACTCTATGCAACTGAAAACTGGTTAGAATTAATGGTTAGACTAAGACTGTGGAAAAGAGTATATATAGTTTCACAAAAACCCCAGAAACTCACTTCAATTGTCCTTCTTCATAATTGATTTTGTTGCTTTTAATATAAGAATATAATGGTGATTATCACATTATTACAGAAAAAAAAGTGTTTTGGGGTCAGTCATGTTTAACACATCTAATTTCATGAGGTGCTGAAGTTTGGAATCCAGTGGTCCAGGGCTCAAAAAAAGAGAGATCTCTCTGCTGGCCCACTAATAGCAATGAATATGTGCATTATTTTGTACAGCTGACTGCCCATTGTTTGACTATACAGGGAATCTGTGGCAGCTGGTCACTTAAAGTGAAAATTTCAATTAAGTGAATCTAAATCTAAATGCTTTTTAGATGAGGTTTGTGTGCTGTACACACAGGGAAAGGACTGGGCAGGAGTGATTTAATTGGTAACTGTATTGTTTATTCTCTAAATGTTGGGGGGGGGGAAGTATAAGAGAATAGTCAGTATATATATTTTAGAAGAACAAACATATCTGCATTGACCAGTTTCAAACCTGGATCTGGAAAGGTCTTAGGTCTAAATTCTAGTAAAAAGTTAAGCACAGAAAAATATGAAGGCAAGCTCATTTTTATTTTATTTTTTTATGTTTTTTATAACCTGAAAGGCCCTGAATAATTCAATTTCATTAGCAAAGACCCCCAATTAGTAAGAATTGTATTACTATATCTTGTCTGTACTATATCTAGATTGACTGTGTCTTGTCTATACTATATCTAAAGTGGAGAAATCCCTGGTTAATGCCAAAAGAGTGGGTGGAATCTTCCCTTTGGTGGTCAGTAAGGCTGAGTTCAGCACATACCCTTGCTGCTGTATGGCACTGGGCACAAAGGAAGGATGCACTGGAAGTTTAACCAAATCCAGTGGTGTGAGCTCAGAATGTCTAGTTGATAAAAAATCACTGAGGAAATATGGACAATATCAGTAACTCAAACCTCTTTTGCCCATCTCCTGTGGAAATGAATTAATTGGCAGTGTGGAAACTATTCTGAGTTCTCTCTTTTTGTGCTCTTTCTGCTCTGGGACCACTAGGATGAAGTGAGTGTAAGATGGAAAAGAAAGAGGAGTGATTGTCTTGTTCAATAATTAGGATGCTTTGGGAATACTCCAGGGGTCTCATCTGGGGCTTCCTTCTGTGTTTTATCAATTTTATTTTTTTTTTACCACCTACTTAAAATGTAAAATGTAGAAAGTAATACCTTTTAACTTAAGAGAGTAGATGCCTGTCTTCAGGAGTGGAATTTATGGAGAGTTTAGGGGTACTTTACATATCTAAATCTCAGAGTACAATCATAAAACCCATTGTCTGGGAAGGTCTGCCAAGGTCTGGGACTTCACAGCCTAGAGGAGTGGAGCCACTTGTCAAAACTGCTGGTCTGATAATTTCTTAGCCTTGATATTTCTGTACTATTTAGCTTAGCAACTCCATGTTGGCTGTTTTGTTGTTTTGGGGCTTTTTTGGTTGTTTGGTTTTTTTTTTATTATTTTTTTTTGGTGTGTCTTTTTTGTTTGGTTGGTTCTGTTTGTTTTTTTGGGTTTTTTGTGTGTGCTTTAATTTGTATTTCCCCCCCCCCCCAACTTTGAATTGAGGAGACCCTTTTTCTTCCCGTGCTAAAAGTTAGAGATTATGGTAAATCTGTGCTTTCTTTTTTTTAATTTTTGTACCTGAGCATAAATGTTAAATGGCAATGTTGTAGAGAATAGAGGAGAAAGAGCATAAATAGTACTGTGTGTTACTGAAACTGCAGAGGGAATTTAGGTAGGCAGAATGCAATTATGCATTTGGAATCCAGCCAGGACATATGGGTTAACACATGTACTCCTGTGAAAAGTGCCATGGGATATTTAATGACTGTAAGTTGTCAGAACTCAGTTTTACATCTCATCTGAAAGACAGCACCACCAGCAGCATGATGTCCCTTCACACCATGCTGGAGCAGTTCCTCAGTATGGCCTCAGAGGCTCTGAGGGAGTGGTTGGGATCTCCTGAATCACAACTTGCATTTCTTGCTGCACCTGGGCTTTCTTGGAAGATTTGTATTAAAACATTAATCAAGCCCAACTTTCTTAGCTAATGAGGTCCAACAAGTTCACTACCCAACTTTGCATGTGAGTGCAAGTGCCTGTGCTGGAAGTAGCTTGGCATAAGATGACAATTATCAATTAATCAAACACTTCTTTGGGGTAGAAGATGTTACCCTTCTGGGCTGGCCACCTTTGGAGGATCTCTGGAGTCTCACTCCAAGTGTAATAGTGAAAGTAAGGAGTAGAAAGTTAAGCAAGTTCAGCAAAATTTTAGAGGACTTTATATATCAGTGTATGATGGCAATAATTAAAATATAAATGATCTATGTGTCAGCTATTGTATAGTGTTATAAGCATGAGGAGTGTCTTAGGAAACTGTTAGGAAAGATGGTTTAGGTCTGTTATGTATTGAATTTATCTCAATTCTACTTCAGTGGCACCCAGGCCTAAAAACAGGCATTAGAACCTCATCTGATTGGTTTTTAATTGAAATGGCATGAACTTCTGAAGTCCCAACTGTAATGGAGTGGCAAAACTATGTATTATTTTAATAATTTGGATGAATTTGCTGTCAGTAACTGTTGAAATGCACCCCAACCTGTCCCATGGATCTGGGACATGGCATCTTCCTATAGGAAGTTGGTGTCTGTGTCTTCCCACATCTTCTTGTAATATTTTTGTTTCCTTTTTTTGTTGTTTTTATCAAGGACCACTTAAATTTGTACCTTCTGCCCTTATTTTGCTTAATAAATGAGGAGATAGGACAGAAGACAGCCACACCCATTTTCTGAAGTCTAATATCACAAATATATCACTAAGCACATCTAAAATCTATATTATTAGCTTTTTCCAAGTTGACCTGCCAATGGGAGCATCTTTACTGAACTAGTGGTAAAAAGCTGGATCCCACAGATAAAAAACAGCTTTTGTGACTCAGGAGTAAAGACAGACATTCAGTTCCTGCATTACACCATTTTCAGGCAGCTTGTTCCCCTGCTGCAGAGCATTAATGCAGTTTGGCTTTGCAGTTGGGACTTGCTTTTTGATGTGGTGATTGACTGGAGTTTGCCAATCATTTGTTCAGCTGCAGAAGCCTCACTGATTCCTGGAAGTTCATGGTGACAGTCTGTAGGGTTGAGATAATGGAGCTGGTGACTCTCCTCATATAATTGTGCAGACAAAACCTTGATGCAAAGTCATAAAACTGCAGTGTCAACGAAAGTCCTTTTAAGGGCAGGTATTCAGCATATTGTAAACTCTGTCCTCTTCTATTTATTTATAAATATATTTATAATATCTATATATTTATTTCAGTTTTAGTATAAAAGAGGCATCCTACTCATTTTCTTTGGAAAATATATGATAGTATAACTTATCTACTTGGAATAATTTCTTTCTTGCTTTCAACTATGAGAACAACTGAAAGAAAACAAAACAAACAAAACAACCCAAAAACAAACAAAAAAAAACCCCAAACCAAACACAAAAAAAAAACCACAAAAAAGGAAAGGTTTAATTATAAATATTTTAAACCTGTCATGTATCCAGCATGAGAGGCAGTTAAGAATCTGTACATTCTTAGAATTTATTAGGGCACTGGTTATTTATATGGTGTCATGTTTTCTTGAAAATGACCTGTAAAGGAATGAAAATGAATGTTTTAGATGTAAATGACTATACTATATCTGCAAGTGGAAGCTATATATAACTATACTTAAAAATGCAAGAAAGGGTCTTATTTAAAATTATAGGATTCTGCATTATAACTAAAGGAGAATACATGAAAAAAATCTATAATGTTTCTTAAATATTCTGCAAGCTATGGAATATCCTGTGAGCACACCAGTGCTAGCAAAAAAGTTGCAGTTTTGGTATGGTTCATTAACTGTTTGCATACAAGACAAAAGTGCTTTCTGATGAAGTGTAAAACCAACTTGGGACCAATTTTCCACAACATAAATTCAACATTCATTCCATCCCCTGATATTCTTAGATTCAAACAGCTAGGGAGGTTTTATGTCTTATCTTTTATCAATAATTATTTTTAATTCTGCAGTTTTAGATTATTCAGCCAAATGTAATAAGCTCAGGGTTGATTTCATACTGTGATGATTGCTGTTAAAGGCATGTTGCTTTCCAGAGTACTGTGATTAGGCTGCTTAAGCATGTTTTTAACCAGTTATTTGAAATTCTGTGTTATCACAGATACCTCTTGCTAGAGTTATTTTTCTAAAGATACATCACTGGGCAGATAAATTTTATTCAGGCATCTGTCCCTTGAAGTTGAAGGTAAGATCCCACCTTTAGTTCCCCCCCATCATTTGCAGTGAAGTTGAAGCAGTTGTTAGGTAATGTGTATTTCAGTGCAGTGGAAAGTGCCCTTTTAGAGCTGGTACTGCACATTTATCAGGGCAATGTGATTAGTGCTCCTGAAGCTCCTGATTCACATTTGTGTTTCCTCAGTTCTATTGTAGGGCTCTCAGTTTTTCTGTTGAAGCTTCACTCATCATGGACTCTCTTTATATTTTACTTATAAAGTGCCATGTATCTAATCAATGTTTATTTTACTTTTATTATACAACAGCCTAGCTATTCAGAGGAGTCACTAGACTACTCCAGGGAGGTGAGAGGGTAGGTACGTGGCAAATTTATCTTGCATTAGTCCAGACAAAATAATTGGAATTACAAGAGTTATACTCAATGTGAAGGTTTGCAAGTTACCCTGAATCACTTCCAACTTGTGTGACTGTTCTGCTTAGCAAAGTGGTAAAGGTAGGCAAGAGAGGAAAGGGAAATACTGCAGTTTTCTATTCTGTTCCATGATCTGTAGGCTCATTTATAGTTTTATAATATAAAAAATATTTATATTATTTTGCTTACAGTAGAGAAAAAGAACTGCTAGTATCACAGAGGTTTACTGGAGAGGGAAAGTGTGCTCTTGGTGGTCCCTCACTGAGGGTACCCTGCTTTCTA
This sequence comes from Corythornis vintsioides, assembly GCA_025447755.1. Classification (NCBI taxonomy): domain Eukaryota; kingdom Metazoa; phylum Chordata; class Aves; order Coraciiformes; family Alcedinidae; genus Corythornis; species Corythornis vintsioides. The sequence continues at coordinate 16,407 of JAOEGS010018260.1, read as the reverse complement.
GGCTGTTGAGAGACCCCACTTTAATCCTGAAAATCCTTCATCATAAAACCCAGACTGATACTTTTTAAGTAGCTGAAATTGGTGTTTGTATCATCTCTTTATACAGATGCATTTTTAAGCTGCACCTGTAATAATAAATGCAGCAGGAGCTGTGCATGGGCTTGAAGCTGTTGTGGTCACCCCTACTGTTCCTGCATTTCAAATAATCACAAGCTAGTTTAAAAAAGAATGGAGCAACCTGTGCTTTTAATTAGTGAGGTGGAGTCATATTTCTTTATTGTTAAGATGTGTTTTCTAGCTCTTGCTTCCTTGCTCAGTCTGAGTAAAAAACTAGAATTATTTTTATATTTTTCTTACTTTTTTTTCCCCCCCTCTACAGTTATTCTTAGAGCTATATCTTTTGTTTTGGGAAATGCTTAGTTAGAGACAAATTTCATCCTAGAACTGGAGGTGCTGATGGACAGGAGGAAGGGATAGTGAAGAAACTGGGTACTGAGATCAGAAGAAATTGAGCATAATTACCCAATACTCTATATTTGACCCCACATACAGCCTCACATATGTATTGAATTAAAGTAAAATCAATGTTGAGTACCATCAGTGGGTAAATGTTTCTGAGCCTATTAAGTATGTCATTCTGTTTGAATCTTGTGCTAATTTCTTTCCACATGTTTAAGCCCATCACTTTTCTTTTTTTTCTTTTTCTTTTCTTTCCAAATACTGCATTCAGTCCTTTACTATGTATGCATTAAGCACAGGGACTGTTAGTACATCTGAAGTAACATCTGCTCTGTCTTTTTGTTGTTGGGTTCATGGTGTAATTAGCTCTATATTTCACCAAATACAATTCTGCTCCCATGGCAGATAGAGCAGCATGAAGAAAACATAAATAATTGCAGATTAGAGAAACAGAAGGCAAAGGGAGTGTAGGTGGCTTTGATGAAAAAAAGGGTTAAGGAGAATAGAAGGTCAACTCATTATAGGGCATAACATTGTTAAAATCATATTTGAGTATACTCTTGTTTCTCACATCTGAAGTATGTAATTTTCTTTTTAAACTCTATCTAGCTTTACTAAAAAAGATATTTTAAAAATAGAATCTTTAGGTTATTTATATCTAAAAATATTAAATTGTGCATAAGCTTGAATAAACAAGCACTAGTAGACCAAAGTATGATTTTTATTGGTACTAGTAGACCAAAGATCTATGAATCTGTGTAAGTATGATTTTTTATTAGTTTAAGATTATGGGGTATAAATCACATTTTTCTAGACAGTGCTCTGAAGATTGTCTAAAAACTGCAATAGTTTTCTCACTCCAGCTTTTTGATGAACATCATGCAGATTATTAAGTAGATTTCTACTATTTGAGAATTCACTTTTATGAATGTGCTTCCAGCAAGAAAGACATCAGCAACTTGATTCAGTCCAGGTACCTTGTACCATTTGGGATGCCCTCGAGCATCCCACTTGGCTTCCAGCTTCCACTCCTGAGTGGCAGAGATCATATGCAGGTAGGCACTCTGTCACATTTGCAAGCCCTGTGGGGAGACATCAGATATCAAAGAGCACCTGAAATTAGAGCAGATTCCTATATGCAGGCACCTGACTAGAACACCAGTGCTTGTGCAGCACAGTTTCAGGAAACAATATTATCACTAACAAGACAGTAAAAAGGGATTTTTCCAAAACAAAGCTAATTATTTTTTTTTCTTTCCTTAATATACACATCCATAAAGGCTACTTTAAAAGATTTTCCCTTCTGTAACGTCCAGAATTAATAATGTGATTGGTGCAACTAATAATACTTAGATAATGATATAATTGTGTGATGTCTCATCTATTTTAAAGTTATCTGAATCCTTATTCTCAGCCTTGTCTAAATAGAACCAATTTATGAGAAAGAAGATAAATCACAGTGGTTATGACTTGGCAAAAGGGTTTTTTTCTATAAATACTCATGAATGATCATGCTCTGCCCATGAGGATGCAGATCATCCCAAGTTTGTACCAACAAACAACATCTCTGTTGACATGTGATGCATTTCCCTTCTTTTTCTTATCACAGAAATCACAGGCTTTCCAATTACCTTACCAAGGGCTTTCCCATTCAGCATGTTCTACTGGCTTCAGTGCTGGAGGAAACTAGCAGGTTTTTACTCCATGTTAAAGACATTTGTTGTGCTACAGAGGTGCCATGAGTTTGGAATTAAAATAACTTCCTGCACTAGCAGCACCATGATTCTTATAAACTGTCTCATTTTCAACCAGGGCATTTTGAATTTCCTTTTTTTTTTTTTTTTTTTTAATCTGCTGTGCATGCAGGTATATGTGCACCTAGTACATTTGATTTTAAGTATGCAGCTTGACAGAACTTTCTTCTGTTTACAATTCTTTAGCTTTTTTAATCAATGTGTAAAAACACATTGATTAAATTAAGTGATTCATTGGGAAAATAAACTAAAAATCAGTTTATTATTTATAGCTTAGACATACATACACATAAAGGATTTGCAGCCTTCTCTTCTTTATCACAGAATTGTTAAGGCTGGAACCTTAACATAGATCTCCAAGATAATCAAGTCCAACCTATGACCTAGCACCACAACACCTAGTTAGCCCATGGCACTAAGTGCCTCATCCAATCTTTCCTTCAACACCTCCAGGGGTGGCGACTCCACCACCTCCCTGGGAAGTCCATCCAGCACCTAGTGACCCTTTCCATGAGGAAGGGCTTCCTAATATCCAACCTAAACCTTCCCTGGTGCAGCTTCAGGCCATGGCCTCTTGTCCTGTCACGAGTTGCCTGGGAGAAGAGTCCAGCCCCCACCTGACTAAATTCCTTTCAGGTGCTGTAGAGAGTGATGAGGTTCCCCCTGAGTCTTCTCCAGGCTGAACAGCCCCAGCTGCTTTAGCCTCAGCCTCTCCTCATAAGACTTTTCCTCCAGTCCCTTCCCCAGTCCTGTCTCTCTCCTCTGGACCCTCCAGCCCCTCAATGTCCTGCTTGTAGTGCAGGGCCCAGAGCTGCCCCCAGTGCTCCGAGTGAGGCCTCCCCAGTGCCAAGTACAAAGGCAGAATCCCAACCCTAGTCCTGCTGGCCACACTATTCCTGATCCCAGCCAAGATCCCATTGGCCTCCCGTGCCAACTGGGCACACACTGGCTCATCCTCAGCTGGTTGGCACCCAGCACTCCCAGGTCCCTCTCAACCAGGCCGCTCTCCAGCCACTCACCCCAGTCTGTAGCTGCAGGGGGTTCTGGTGGCCAAAGTGCAGGACCCTGCCCTTGGTCTTGTTGAACCTCAGCTCATGTCCTCAGCCCATGGACCCAGCCTGGCCAGGTCCCTCCGCAGCATTTCCCTCTCCTCAAGCAGATCTACATTCCCCACCAACTGAGTGTCATCCACAGATTTACTAAGCGTAGACTCGATCCCCTCATCCAGGTCATCAGTAAAGGTGTTGAATAGAACTGGCCCCAGTACTGAACCCTGGGGGACACCACTGGTCACTGGACACCAGCTGGACATGGCACCAGTCACAACTTCTCTCTGTGCCCTGTCACCCAGCCAGTGTTTAACCCAGCAGAGGATGCATCTGTCCAAACCATGGGCTGCCAGCTTCTCCAGGAGGGTGCTGCGGGACACTGTATCAAAGGCTTTGCTGAAGTCCAGATAGACCACATCCACAGCCCTCCCCTCATCCACCCAGCAGGTCAGGCAGTCATAGAAAGAGATGAGATTGGTCAGGCAGGACCTTCCTTTCCTAAACCCACATTGACTGGGCCTGAGCCCCTGGTTGCTTTGTATGTGCCGATTGATGACACCCAGGATGATCTGCTCCACAACCTTACCAGGCACTGAGGTCAGGCTGACAGGATTGTAGTTTTCCAGATCTTCCTTCTGGTCCTTTTCATGGATGGGTGTCACTTTGGCCAACCTCCAGTCATCCAACACCTCCCTGGTCAGCCAGGACTGGTGATAAATGGTGGAGAGTGGTTTAGCCAGCTCTTGCATCAGATCCCTAAGGACCTTAGGGTGAATCCCACCCGGACCCATAGACTTTTTAGGATCTAAGTGGCACAGCAGGTCACTAACTACTTCCTCCTGGATTTCAGGAAGGACATTCTGCTCCCCGATCCTGCCTACCAGATCAGGAGCCCAGTTGCACTGAGGATAGACAACCTTTTTCTTAAACACCGAGGCAAAGAAGTTAAGTATCTCAGCCTTTTCCTTGTCTTCCATCACTATGTTCCCCAATGTTGTTTCTTTTATGTTTTTTTTTTTTCCTGTTCTTTATTCAACTTTCCTGATTTTAAACCTTAACAAAAAAAAAAAATCATTTCTGTCCAAACTCTGGGGTAGGAGATACATTGAAATTTGAGCATTATAGCAGGTCATGCTGAGGTTAGAAACATAAGATTTAACATATAATCATCATGAGGTACAGTGATCTCAGTTGTCACTGCTTTTGTGTAAGCAGCTTTGTTAGAGTAAACTATTTCTGGTACCACTACAACATTGGTCATTGTATCTTCAAAGAATGGTGTAGAGCAAGCGATAGAGCTACCGCTGCTAGTACAGAAAATGTAATTTTCCTCCTCTTCTGCTTTCAGACTACAAACAATAAATCATTTTGTTGAAGAGATAATAAAGCACCAACTGGGTGCTGGTTTAATTCATATCAAGGGAGATCTTCGGTAGCTTTCTAAAACAAAGTAATTAGGGAAGGAGTTCTTTTATTAAAAAGTGAGATCGATTATTTTTGTATATCTCTTGTGTTCTTACAGGTGTTAATCATTGAGTAGAGGAAAAAAGTGGTATTTACTTCCATTTTATGTTTGAGATGTAAAAGTTATAAATCAACTGCAACAATTGCAAAATTCATAAATAAAATTCCCAAGTGCAACAGAATTTTGACATAAATTACCTAATTGTACTGAGGAAGCTTACAGTTGCTTAGTGGGAAAATAAAATTATAGGAAACACAGCAAATGTAAGAAAATAATGTCTTGGGTTAGGGGAATAGGAAAATGTTTCCTTAATGAAATAAACATACAGAAATAAAACCATCTGCTCCTCTTTTCTCTATCTGATTTCACTTTTAATTACAGAACTTCATAGTTAAGGCAGTTTTAGTAGATCTTTAGTTTTTCCTTTACTGTAATTGAAGCTACTGACCAAACTCCAGAGGCACTGGGTATGCATTTGTCTTCTTTTTTGGGAATTTGAATAATGCTGCCTAATGCTGGATCCCATTTGCCTTTTGAAAGCTTGTCTCTTGGCTCTTTGTGTCTTGTGTGTTCTTCAACTTAGTGGCTCCTGATCTTGACTTGGGTGGGTAGGGGGAGTTACAGGAAAAGTTTAACACCCTCTCCATCATCTGATGAGTTTCTCACACTGTAAGTTGTTTTTCTGGGCCTTTATTAATGTGGGAAACTGTGTTGATGCAGCATGGACAGAGATGGAGGAGATTCAGACAGGGGTTTGGGGTTTTTTTTGTGGTCAGAAGCAGGAAATTCGCATTACCCAGAGAAACCACTTTTAATGTGCAATTAAACAGTTCTGTCAAGAAAAGATAGAAATGTTACTGGCTTCACAAAATAGTGTTGTAACATGGCTGCAGGTTGGCATCCTAAGTGATTAATAGGTTTTTGTTGTTACCTCAGCCAAAAATAATTGTGTAGTGGATTCTGTTGTGCATGACTGAGTGATATGTGTAAGTGAAAATGCACCTTTTGTGTGGATCTGTACAGGTAAGGAATGTACCTTGCACAGGTGGGAGTAGTGTGCCTGCAGGATTTCTACTCAAGTATATCAGTGTAAAGCTGCATGGACTAAAGACTTGTAGATAATTGTATTATTTTTATAACTAGGCAGAGTCCCTTAAAATAATAAATTATCTTGTAAGAAGTAAATTTCACCCAGTAGTAATTTGCAAAATTCCCCAAATTATTTTTAGAATACTCTGCATTTCTGAGCTATTTATCCTCAATATCAGATTAAAATTGCTATGTGGATTGCTGAAAGTGTTTTCCTTTTGTAAGTGATGAGTTTGCTTCATCCCAAGTAAAAAATATCTGCCACAGTCTTCAATATCTTAATTTTTCATTATGAAAAATAATTTGTACTTTGATCTTTGCAACATCCATGCTTCAATTCTTAGTCAAAGCTCTTTGGGAGATTAGCTTCTGAAGCATCCCCATCCACACCACACGTGCACCTTGGGCCCAGGTAGGGTACTGACTCCACTTTTCAGTGCTCAGAGTAGCAGATCAGAGTAGAAAGGGAACTGGGCTTTATGAAACTGTCCCAACACACTTGCATCCTTTGAAATGAAGTAGATTCAAGCTGTGTTTTGCCACACTGGGCTTATGAGAGCTCTCTAAGTTAATGTTTTTGTGCCTGCTCTTGATCACCCAGCTATAGTCACTGGCAAAAGCAACACCTTGAATTACTTAGGATAACTACAGAGCATCTTTGCATCCTACCTGCTGTAAAGCCAGCTATTCCAATAAGTGATTTTTTATGATTTTGAGAAGTTGCTTCACTAAACCTTGACCCAGTGTGATATATAACTAACTGATTTACATGGAAGTTCTGGAGGTTACTTCTCACTACTCATGTATTACACATGGGTTAGTTGCCTTTTTGATCTCCATTAATATTGTGCACTCAGAAATCTTCTTCAGCTTTATGACTGGGGATTTTCTCCATTTATAATTTATTGTCTGCTCCTACTCAATCAAAATAACTCTGTCTTTATAGTATATTGTATACATCTTACAGAAAAAAATCACAGAACTGGTCACATGGTAAAATGGGTTTGAGTGTCAGAATTTCTAAGCATTCAAAGTATATTGTTTTATTCCTTATATTTATGTCTGGCTCCTAAAGTGACCTTTTAGTCAGTGAGGAATTGTCTTTTTTTCCCCACTACTCACAGAAGTCAGGTTTTATAGAAAGGTTCCCAGCCTCACTTCTGGTGACTTCTCCATCTGGTGACTTCATGAGGTCCATTTTGCAATGGTGTGTTAATGTTGCCCTGGGAAGTCTTCCTCTGCAGCCATGGATTTCCACTTCTGTGCCCATTAGTTGTGTGTGGTAGGTGTATGTTGCATCTTGGCTACCAGATTAATAGAAATACATTCTGCTCTCACTGTGGTTAACTGAGCACTCTCTCCCTGCCTCACTTGTTCTTGATACTCTATTTTAATTGGCTATTATGTATTGTTAATTTATTATTGAGTCCCAAACTGCCCCATGTTTCATCTTTCATTTAGAAGCCTAGATGTATATTATTTGTTGAGTGAATTTGCATTGTTTTAACTCACTGACAGTTAGCTGTACAGCCTAGGTCAAACTCCTAGCAGTGTTTTTTCTTGCTCTGCATGATCTCATTTTTGCTCAGTGCCCGAGACCTCTTTCAGCTGGAGTGTGTAAGGCAAGGTATGCCCTCCAGCATGACATAAAGCCCCAACCATTTCAAGATGGCTGTTTGAGACTGAATGTGGAAGATTTCAGCAGATGGCATCTAATTACTTGAGATATGCCCAAGTGCTGAAAGGAGTGTTTGTGTCTTCAAAGCTAAGGGGTGGCTGTACCTGACACAACGTGAGTGGCATGTGTGTTAATGTACCCGTGTCAGCATTTATTCCATCTACAGCTTCTGCCATGGGTTTTATCACAGCTAATTGTCTATGATAGGAATGGAACTGCCTTCAGTATTGTTGTAATAGAGCTAGAACTAATAAAACTATTCCATTCTGGAAAGCAGAAGACATTCCTACACTTTTGAGTGGAAAGGAGAAATAAAGATACAATCTATATTCATTTTATTGAGAAAGCTATAGAAACTTTGAATTAAAACGATCATTTTGACCTTTTAGTTGAGTTTATAGGTAAGTCCCTTTTTATGATCACAAGGCATTAAAAAAAAAAGAAAAGATGCAGGGAAATTACTGTTACATTAATTGCATTAAATAGTTGGGAATTTTCAGAGAGAGATATGTCATGCTCACCTTACCCACACTGTTAGCAAGGTCAAGGGACTAATTGTGGACCCAGCCTGCCCTAAGCCAGTTGCAGTACATAATTGCATGCTGCCTTGGGAGCAGTGTAAGAAGGAAATTGTGACTTGAAGCTATTCTGTCTGGTGTTCTGGGGAGTAGGGTCAAAACTGGCTTGTGTCTGCTCCCTCCCTTCCCCTACCGGTGGGTGGTGAGTCTGTAGAAATCATTTCCCCTCCTGGGCTGCCATCTGTGATACAATAAACCAATTCACAGAAGAGAAATTCAGAGTTTCTTTTGGAAGGTTTGTGCATGAAACCCTTCTGACTCCCACATATTCATGTACATCTTTGTTCAGAGTATTTGGTTTATGTGCTGAAATAAAATGGAGCTTCGTATGATAACATCCAGATTTTTTTTTTTTTCCTCCTCACAAGAGAGATTTTATTTTGTATGATTTTAGAAATTCTTTCAGGATATTTTATTCATCAAGTAGTAAACTTTATTTGATGTTTGATTTATTGGTTCTAAGACTCCACCATTTTTCTAAACAACTTGTTTAGTGTCAGAAAATGGTCACCATCCAGAGCTACTGATGCAAGACATTCCAAGTTTTAAGTTTCTTTTTAAACCAGAATAAATACTGGCAATAACACCCAGCATAACTGAAAAAGGCAAAGTGAATTTTCCTTTGAGGACCAGTGTGCAGTTGTTATTACTTAAACAGTTCAGAGGAAACATGAAGTTACATGACTTTGCTTGCTTAATGTACAAAGAGGTTTGTGTAAAAAACAAAGAGGTGGGTTTTTTTTTTCCTTCTGTTGCCTGCCTTCTCAGGCCTGTTAAGTGATGCAATGTGGTGGTCTTGTTAGGCAATAGAAGATGAATTTCAAACAATTATGTAATGTCACCATTTATACAAGTAATTTATCTTAAAACCAGCATTGAAATAATATTGAAATAAACCATTTGCCACATTCTAGTGGTTGTCTAGGTGCTATGATTATTTATTATATACATATTCAGAAATTATGCTACTAAGAATATTGCATTTGCTTGAAGTACACAATCATCTGCAGTGAGAGAGTTTGACTAGGGCTCATTGCACTCTGATTTACACAATTAGAAATCTGCATTTAATTTTTCTTACAGCCATTCTGTACTCACATTGCTGAAGCACTTCTATACCAAGTTAGATAAATTGTGCCTATAAATTAAAACCTCTAATTGAGGTGTTGTTTTTTTTTTATTTGTGTATTTTAATGATTACTTCAAATATTTGGGAGCAAAGATACAGCTGCATAATAGAAATAACAGCTCAATAAATATCCTCAAATGTTAGCAACCAGTATGAGTAGTGAAATACACTTTTATACTGACCCACAAACAATCCCCTCTGCACCACCTAAGTGTTACTTAGACTTTTGATTAACATCTTGATGTCCCCTGGGAGGAAAGGAGGTATAAATACATGCATAACAAATGTGGTCCTTGAACTTTTGTACATCTGTGTGCATTGATACATGCCAAATATAACATACTTCCATTTATTCACCTTCAGGCTTCTTCAGAGGCTCTTAGCTTGTGTTCTCTGCAGAGAATACACGTGAAGAACCTTTTTCTTGTCCAGCTCCCAGACCAGCTCTGTGAGAGGCTGTGCTTTAGTGGAGAACAAAGTGCTGATGCTGTCTTTTGAGCTTGACTCTCTCTGAGTGTGAGAGAAGAGGTTTCTGAGCCTCAGCTATGCCCTTTGTGCATTCCATGAAGAAAATCAGTCCCTGTGCAAGCTCCTCGTACAGGTAACGTGGGCACATGCAGGAGAAAAATCATCAGGGTCTTCCTTTCCTCCTCTAGCCTTTGTCAGGAAAGAACAGAAACCTTTTGAACAGCCTCAACTCTCTCAGCAGAGAGATAGAATCACAGACTCACAGAATCATGTCAGGGCTTGGAAGGGAGCTAGAAGATCATCTAGTGCAACCCCCCTGCCAGAGCAGGATCACCTAGACCAAGTCACCCAGGAAC
>JAOEGS010018259.1:21222-33407 GCA_025447755.1 Corythornis vintsioides | reverse complement strand
GTTGACCCTAAACCTCTTGTGCTCCAGTTTGCACCCATTGCTTCTCGTCCTGTCATTGGATGACATTGAGAAAAGTCAATTCTCCATCCTCTCTACACTCGTCCTTAACATATTTATAAACATTAATGAGGTCCCCCCTTAGCCTTCTCTAAATAGGAATATGGAAGTTGTAAATGCTAGGTAACTGGATATTGTGAATGCACTTCTTAAGTGTTTCACTCTTCTAAATCTATATAGGTAAATAACTTGTGTTGATACACAGACCTTAAAGTATAACAGCATTTTGGACTGGTAATAAGCTCAGGTAATACAGATTCTGATGAAAATATTTTCAGATGTTAGATATGTACTTCATCATGAGCCACACTTTTAATAGAGTTATTAAAATGCACATCTTGATGTAAGTATCTTGCACTGAAATGGCCATGTTCATGGTCTTCCACATGAGATCACAGGCAATACTCAGTGAGTTTTTTTGAATCTTAGACTCAAATACAGAAATACACAATAGTACCCTTCCTTTATTTCAGGAACAACTCTCTGTCTTTTGCTATAAGGCTCCAACATGATCCGAGTGGCACTGATATTATAATCTGGGAAACTGCTCGAGTCATGACTTAAGGAATATTTTTAGTACATTAATTAGTCCTGCAAATATTATTACTTTAAAAAATATTGATAAATATTGTATTGATCTCTTTTGGAAACAGAATATGAGGTCCATGAATCTAGGTCAAACAAATATGATTGGAACAGGTCTTTCAGGAAGACCAGTAAGTCTCCTTCCCTAAAAGGTTTTACAAACAAATAAAAATATCTGTAAGGAAATGGTTAAACATCACTGTATGTACCACAAGTACCAGTAATGGAGTTAATGCTTCCCACTCATTACAGATGTGTAGTGATCTGTAAGATCTCAGAAGGTGTTCCAGAGCATTACAGCAAAAATAGAACTAAAATAAAGACACTCCCCGCCCATTTCCACCCATGTATACAAAGAAAAACACACAATACACACATATACAAAAACTCAAGTGATAAACCGCAGACAAGCATTGAAAGTTTACTCTCTTGCAAAATGGAAATCATGAGGCAGTACTAAAAAAAATAGTAAGGCTGAGTTTTTTGGTGTTTTCTGGTTTGTTCCTTTTTTCTTTTTTTTTTTTTTCTTCCCCCCCCCCCCACCCCCAAAGGTTGGGTGGTTCTATGATTCAAGAAATGCTCAGAAACACTTGACTTGGGTGACCCTGAAGACCTTCTGGGACTATCTGCTATGAATTTCTGATTATACTTTTTAGGCATACTTTGTTAGGAAGGGTATGAAACAACAGACTACAATCTAAGAAGCACTGAAGACCTGCTCTTGGTATTATAACCATAAAGATAAGGATGAATTCAACTTTTTATGCCCCTTACATTCTTATTTTCTACTATAAGCAATAAATATCAATAAACTTGACAATACTCACTCAGTGGTATTAATAGAATTAAAGAATGTTAGGGGTTGGAAGGGACCTCTAGAGATCATTGAGTCCAACCTCCCTGCCAGAGCAGGATCTCCCAGGGCAGGCCACACAGGAACAGATCCAGGTGAATTTTCAAAGTCTCCAGAGAAGGAGACTCCACAGTCTCTCTGGGAAACCTGTTCCAGGCTCTGTCAACCCCAGTGTGAAGAAGTTCCTCCTCATGTTGAGGTGGAACCTTCTATGCTCCCATTCATACTCACTGTTCCTTGTCCTATTTCTGGGCTCTACAGAGAAGAGGTTGGCTCCTTCGATTTGACACCCACCCTTCAGACATTTGTAAACATTAATAAGGTTCCCTCTCAGTCTTCTCAAGACTAAACATTCCTTGGTCTTTCTTCACAGGGGAGATGCGGCCAACATCTTTTCCATTAATCCACTTTTTAAAAGCATTCCTGAATGTATGAGTGTAAGTGCTAAAATAAAATGGAATATATAAAGAAAATGCATTATCTGATTATTCATATTTTGCAGTATTTTGTATATACCACATCCTTGATATTAGCCAAAGTGATGACAGATTACAGTTCTCTTCTGTCAACAAACACATGGAAATTGTTCTGTTTGATGAGACATCCCAGACAAAAAACAGAGACCCTTTTCTTTGAGATTTCTGTGTTTGATTTACCTTCATTGTCCCTTAGAGTAAAGTTGGGATTCAAAGAAAGTGCTTCGTCAAGGGAAAAATGGAATCTTGCCCCATTTGCAGAGTTATCTTTGTCTGTTGCAGTGATAGTCTGAATTACCTGAAATAAAAATTAACAGTGAGGTGGTTGAAATTTGAATTTGACCCAAATAGTGCCTGACCTCAGCAGGATGCTCAGACTTAGCTTATTTTAATTTTCCACTTGACTGCTGTTAAATTCAACCGATTAAATGACTGGGCCATTAGTTTGATCTCTCTAGTATGAAATATTTCAAGAATTGCACTTCAGAGCTGGATAAAAACATCTTAAGTTTCCACACTTTCTGACATTCATATGGTCAGGACCTGGTACAGAGATTTTTTATCATCTGCACTGCATTTTGATAATTTTCACATAAGCATCTGCTTTTATGGAGCCAAAATGCAGGCTGAACCAGTATGTTCTATGCAGAGCATCATCTGCTTGCCACCCTAATAATTAGATACACTTCAATACTGGTGAGGAGAAATAATTAATCAAACTGGCAGGTATATAATACCAGCTCTCTGTTTAAAATTCCTGTTAAGAATCAGTTTTAAATTGCCAGAGAGCAGAACAGAAAGAGCAGCAGTCACTCCTGGGTTTAGTTTGGTTTGCCCAAAACAAACAGAACCAGATGCAGAAGTTCTATATGGGAGAGGTATTTTTGAAAGGTAGGACCTTTGCCTTTGAAAGCCCCGGTGATATTTAAAATTTACCTTCAACTACAACTGATGTCAGCTTTTGGAATGTGTGACCAAGCAATATTTCTACCCCTGCTTTCCTTTTCTTGATGGGTCTGGAAGCTCAAGTGCTAAAGTAGAATTCAATAAAATCTGTTCTTGTGTTATAGGCAGTGAAGCCCCCCCAGACTGCTGCATGGAGCTGATAGATATCCTGAGGGAAACGTCAAAGGGGGAGGGAAAGTTCTCTTTTAATGAGAATTTTTCTGTTCAGTGTTCAGCTGTAGTCTATCTGGACTGAACCTGAAGCATAAACAGTGCAGGCTCAAGTGGTTTGGTCTGCTTTGAATCTGAAAGTATACAGCCCTCTACCTCCATTCACATAAGAGAGGTAAAAATTACATTTTAAAGCCAACAGAATACAATGATTATTTAATTGACTATATACAATATAGTACATTATTTTGACTGCACAAACTTGAAACAATTAAAAATGCTTATGATATTTTAAAAGTTTGTCATCATAATGTTTTGCTGAGCTGTAGCAGAATGAGATCAATCTGAAACTTGTACAATCATGAAGTTTACCGAAGTCATGGCATGATTGGTTGAAAAGGTTGACAAATGTTAATCGTTCTCTCCTGAATTTTGCAAAGGTGACATATCTGTTACTGAAAAATCTACCATGTAAAAATAGAAATATAGGATTACTATAGCTAGATATATTTAGCTAACAGTGTTGAAATGGTATGAGGCAAACCAAGACAAAAAAAGTTGATGGAAGAGTATTTTCAAGGTTTCTGTTATTATTCAAATACTAAAAATACTGTTAAATACCACACATAGCTGTAAAAAAATTCAGATAATGCCTTAAAAAGATATAGGAAATTATTAATCTCAATGCTGTTTATCAGTGAAATATGTCATTTTGCCATGCACCTTCTTAACATGACAGCTTTTATATGACAGCCTAGTAGATAAACTTTCATCTTGTTGTCCTCTCACATAAAATGTTCAGAGACATTTGAGAGAAAATTGATTCAAGAACATGACATTTTGCAACAAGAATGCCTTTCATCAAGGCCTCAGTACCACAAGACTAATAGAAAATGTGTTTCCAAGATTAATTGTAAAACTCAGCAAAATATCCTGCTGACTTTCCCTGATTTCACAAATGAAAATTCAATTATCCCCTGAATTCAACAATGTATGTAAAAACTGTAACACCAGATGGCATAGAATCACGGTTTTCTATATGTAAAATAGACATTGTGTGTGTAATAGAACAGGTCAAAATATTTTTGACAGAACTGTTTTAAAACACAAAGTTCACAGTCTTTCAGAAAAAAACCTCTTGCTTTCTAAGGTAAAGATTTCTAAGACATTCATTCAGAGGTTAGGAGCAAAAGTGTGTCCTCTTGATACCCAAATGTACTGTTAACTCTTTTCTAAATAATGGGCCCACTAAATAATGGCCTATTAGCAATCATTAACATGCACCTTACCAGAGCTGAGTCAAATACAAATGTACCTCAGCTGCTGTTAAGCTCAACAACACTGAAGCAATGAAACTGAAGGGTTGTGCTATTATTTCAAAGGCAAGAGTTGGTGTGAAAATAATTTCATGAATGGAGAACTAACTGAAGAGGATAGAGAACAGGTTCTAGATTCTAAATAAACTAGTAAATATACACAGGACAAACTTAGAGCAGAGACATTCCTTGTCACCTAGCACTGTTTTCCTTTGGCTATTGGAAATAACAGCATCAAGGGTGTGGTAACTCATGCTGGGAGCACAATATTTATACACCTTGATTCTGAAAAAGTCCTTTGTGTGTATGTGCACATACAACTGTGTGTTAATTTATAGTGATGGATAGATGCAGGAAAGTGACATTTGGCTACTATGACAACTTTTTCTATTATTCCTCTGAAAAGTACCCAGAAAAATACATTATCTATGGAGAGCTATAGAGAATATGACTATCAGATCTACTCAGATACTTTAATAGGATCATACTTCACCAGGATGGTGAATTTGGAAACATTCTGAAACCCATCAATATGTAACTCCTTCACTTTCCAGAACAAAACATTTACACTATTTTGTTGGTGGGGGTTTTTCTTGTTTGTTTTTTTTGTTTGTTTGTTTGTTTTTACATCACTAATTGCTCCCATTGTCTTCAAAATAATGAAACAAGTTGCACTTGAAGCAAATGAAAATTTCATTTGTAAGTTTCACTTTGTGGAAGATTACAATATCTAATTTTCCTACATTAGCTAAATTTCACAATCACAACTGCTTTACCTACATTAATGTATCATAACTATCAGGCTTCACCTGGAAGCAGGTGGAGATAGAAGGTGACTTCTAAGGAAGTAAATTGTTACTTCAATGTAGAAATTATCTTCTCACAAGTATTTTCTGTTTGACATGCTGTCTATTTAGAAACTTTAAAGTGTCATTGTCACTTTTATTTATTTATTACACAAATTGAGCCATGGAGCGAAAAAAGTAACAGGAGACAAAGGCTGTGCAAATGATACTGTGATTTCTCTCCATAGAAGTCTCTTTTGAAAATAAGCAAACACAAGAAGTCTTCCAGTGACAAAACACTGGTTTACTTATAATAAATTCAAAATAGGTAAGGAAAGAAATAAGGACCCTTATAGGTCAATGAAGGGCTAGAGTCCAATCTTGCATCACTAGTCAAGAAACAATGATTTTAAAATTATATATTGGAATATGTTAAAAGCAAATGCAGTTAATTCTTAAGATTCATATTTTAAAACCTCCATTATTTTGCAAGTTCTAATTCATCTATATTTGTCTTTCAGGTTTTCAGAACATCATATTTTACTTTAACAAGCATGTTAACAAGAACCATGCTTGATAGACAGGCCTACATAGGTTTTCAAAGACTTTTAAGTAAGGTGTCTCAGTAAGAAGACTGAGGTAAGAGGGAAGGTCCAGCATAAATAATTGCTCAAAAGACAGGAAAGGGTCTCTGCTGCAAATCATCTGTTCCACAAGGAGAAGGAGTCACAGAGACTTCTTGTGCCACACAGATTTATGATGGGCCACTTGTTGCTCAGTGTAATTACAAACATAAAGAGTATGAATAATCACTCAACAAATTTACTTGTGATACTGAGTTGTTCAAATAAGATAAGAGGAGGTTTTGACACTGAAGATGTGCCAATACTTAATAGCCAGGCAGTAAAAAGACAGGTGAAATTAATATATAGGTGGTAGCAGATATCAAAAGTTCATATTTGATGTTGGGAAAGCTAGAAAGATTAATGGTTATTAAAGGAATATTAAAAACACAGAAACCACATTTTGATCAGGAAAAGATCTGCAAATGGTCTGAGACTGGAGAAATACTTAGGGTAAGTATAATACATGATTGCCATGTTGTTATACTGCTCTAGTTGTCAGCTTTTGACCACTGTTAGTCAAGACAACTTTGGTCAGCCTTTGATGAAGTACAGCATTTTTATAGTCTCAATGTTAGAAATATGCCACTATGCATTTATGTGCAGTCCTTTTAAAGATTTGATGAGAAAACTGTTATTACTAGTAATATATTCTTGGGAAAAGATAGGATCTCACAATTGTATCTTAGAACTTGGGTAATAATGCAAAACCAGCACAGAGTCCTGGGTAAAAGCTCATGTATGCAAAAAAAGCAAAGGACCTTGGTAAAACTGTCAAACCATGGACTGCAATGAAGTACATCAATCTCAGGAGAAGTGTCTGGAATGTGATTAAGCTATTAAATCTCAGTTCTGACCCTCCTCATGCTCACAAATATGAAAAAAAAAACATTCAGTACCTTTTCCATAATGACCCTGCAGAGACAGGAGCAATCAACATGCAAAAGGAGAGAATAGCAGCCACCTTAACCAGACATTTCACTGAGCATTTGAAACCTTGCTACAATGTGGAACTTACATGAGAGAGGTTTAATCTCCTTCAGGATAGTGGCTTGTCAAATTCCATTGCCTATCTGACAAGATTAAAGATTTTCCTGTCTTTACTGAAGATAGTGTTTTCTCTTTTTTTCTTTTTTTTTTTTTTTTCCAGCAACAAGAAAGATATATTGAACAAATTCCTAAATCTTCTCCCTTCAGCGTAATACAGTTCAAAAGTTAATCAAATGTGAGATTTTCCTGTGAGATCTGACCTAGGTGATCCTGCTCTAGCAGGGGGTTGTACTAGATGATCTTTTGAGGTCCCTTCCAATCTCTAACATTCTGTGAGATACCAAAATGAAATCAGAAAGCATTATGATGTGTCCCCTGAATCATACTTCTTATGTATGTGACATCAACAAATAAAGTAGTACTTTTTTTGCTGGGAGAAAGATAAATGTGAGAGTTACCTGCCCAGGCTTTGCATTCTCACAGACGACTATGTCATACTCTCTGGCAAGCTCTGGAGGGTTGTCATTGACATCCAGGATTCTGACACCAACTGGAACATGACTCACTAACCCAGGATTGTCTGCAAGATACACAAGAATTCCACAACAGTTGAAAATACAACATGAGTCTTAAGTCACATATCATATCAATAAAAATGCAAATTACTGTGGAACTGAAGTGGGAGAAAGCTGTTGGACTTAATCACATACATGCTGGAGTTATTAATTACATCAGTTGTAACCAATGTGAAAGTGTCATATTAGAATATTTTTTTTCAGTTTATTTTCATTTTATTTCCTAAACTCTTTAAATAACTGAAAAAAAAGTGTCAAAATAATAAGAAAATACAAATGCATAGGCACATATAAATCTTTCCCAAGACTGAGTTCAGCTTCCTCAGTTGTATCAGTTACTACACTATTATGCAAAGTAGTAAATGAGTCTTGTTGTATCAGTGACATACTAGTAAGAAAACAGTGTTTAAGTAATGGTGTCTTAGGCTATGATCTGTACTTCTGAGAGAGCTCACCCTCAAAAAGCACAGTGAACAGAATACTTTCAATGAAAATATAATTTACATCATGAAATGGGGAAAACCCCTCAGTTTTTCCCCCTTCTAATAAGAAAAAAGTTAGTTGAAAGAATTACACATTAAAACTTTTCATAATCAGCTAAAATACACCTTCTGAAGTCTCTATAAGTTAATGAGATGACAAACTTCATTTTACTTTCACCAATTAAATGAAGCTATTGCTAAAAGACAGCAAAGTCAATCTCCCAAATACAAGATGGAAGGATGGGGGTCTTACAACGTGCATGTCCTTGTGTGTTCTCATGAGGAGGTATTTGTATCTAAACAAAAAACAAGAGAGGTATTTGTATCTAAACCTCATTTGCCTTGGTTGTTTTGATCTTAACTAATCCACAACACATTTCTGTCAAAAAGGTCATTCATAAATGGCCTTTGATTTAGTGACCTCTGCTCAGAATTCTGGAATACATTGATTAGACACATATTTAGTTTCAAACCCACCAGTAAAATAGCCTCTCATGAAAGAATATTTGAGAATGTTGAAGTTTCTTTGGCAAAGTGAGAGATTTACTCTTCTCTGTTTTCACCTGAAATACTAGTCGAAGTTTGTGAGGTATGTGAACTGGAATGTGGTATAAATTAAAGGACACAAAGTAGATAAAGACAGCACATAAAAACATAGAAAAGAGACACAGTACAGGCTTAAGTATGACTAAATCCATTTGGGAGTGGATTCATAAACTACAGTAAAGGAATTGCAGAATTTAATACCAGGGAAATCCAAAATAAGGCTTTGCCAGAAGGCAAGAAAAGCTGTGATTTCCAGATAATCATAGGATCACTGAAAAATCTAAATTGAAAAGGACTTCTGGAGGTCACTGGTCCAGTCTCCAGCTCAAAATAAGGACATCTTCAAAGCTGTAAGAGGACATAATACATCTAAGAGGAAGCGAGCAGAAAAAGCTGGAAGAGCAGAGGGCACCAGAGATAGAGACCTCAATCTGGTCTGTTTAAATTTGCATTATTTTCACAGAGATTTCATGGAGATTCAAAGAGTTTATCTCTATTTGTTCTGCAGCTGCTTCATAGTACAAAGAATTCATAAATACCTTACTAGTTCAAAAGAGTTCTTAATGCAAAAGGTATTATTAGAATCTTTCTGGAAGTTGTTAGCTCATGGGATCACTGACATTTCCAGGCATATTTCCATACTGACAGCCTACTCACTACAAAATGCTAATAGGGAAAGTATTAACACCACTTACCCAAACCATCCTGAAGCTGGTCAGATTGTGTGTACTACACAGATGTGCATGCAAGAGGATAGCAGTTTATAATGGGGGGAAAGAATGAGAATGAATTAAAAGTGACCTGAAAAGCTTTATTTTTTTTTCTTCTTTTAGGTCTGGTTTTGTTATTTTATTACCATATATATATATATAAACTGCCATTTTTCTCAGGTGTACAACTGACTTCAAACCACTCTAATAACTGGTCTTTTTAGTAGGACACTTTTGTTAGACAAATTTCTTGCAGCATTTTGGCAGTTTCGGTTTAAAAATAATCAGTGCTGACATATTTTTTCAGGCCTGTGCATTATAAAACAGCCAGATCCATTCCATGTCCTATTAGCATTGTGCCTCGAGAACAGATTTTTCAGTGGTTTAAGGGGTTACTGAAGCAGAAACACTGCTCTGATTCACCTGTGCTAGGGACTTGCTTTCTTATGCCTGAGACTTTTCCCAGTGTAAACAGTTCTTCTGCCAGAATACTAAATACCTATAAAATTAATCCATTTCATTATCAGCCCTTCATCAGCAAGTCCTCTGTGAACTTACAGAAATCCCTACCAACAGATCTTGAATCTTCCATTACTTTCTGGGGGCAAACTTCAAAAACTCTATTTAAGAGGAAAGCTTTTTAATACAGACTTCCCTTTCATATTAACAAAATTCCTATGGGCTTTATAAAATAAGTCCTACCTCAATGACATTCAGAGTAACAGCCCTGATATCAGCAGACATTTGTGATTTTTTTTTTCTTCTTTCTGCCTTATTATTAGGAAAGTTGAGTGAATTATTTAATAGAGTGAAGAATGCTTTTTAAAAAATGAGTAATTTTGCATGTTTTCATCATCTAGAACAAAAAATCTTTACCTGATGTAGGACTAGAATGAATGTCTATGGTCCTGCATCATCAGAATTATGTGTTGATCTTAATCAGTACAATAACAATTTTCTATTTAAGCATCTTCTCAAGATCCTATGATGCAAGTCAATCTTTAGGAAGTTCACCAACCTATTCTGGTACTTTTAAAAAGAGTTAGAAATCATTTATAACCCTCTAATAGCGATATGTTTTGATAAATCAGAAGTCTAAATATAGATGTAGAAAAGAAAACAGAAATAATCAAAAATGTGAGCAGTAACACTCAGAAAATAAACTACATTTTCTGGCAAGGAGAATATGATGCAGGAGGTAGTAATAACTGCAATGTTCTGCTTTTCTAAGGTAGTGGGCACTTTTAAATATTTTTACCCAAAGCTGACTTTTCACTGATGAACTCAAACCTGGAGGCCCTGATCACTTCTCTTGGATGATGCTAATGGTGGTAGAAGTAGTAGCAACAGGAGGAAGAGTAGAAATAACAGCACTGCAGACTGAAAACATTTAGTGCTCTTAAGCTGGCAACAGCCTCTGCCTTAATACAAGCAAACTTTTGCAGCTCATACACAATCGTAGTGCTCCCCTCCTGAGTACATCAAATATACTGGTTTTGTCACCAGAAAAAAAAATCCATTTTGAGATTCTGGTACTGATTCACACAGCCCTGAACTGGGAAATGTCAGGCAATCCCAACGACTGATTCTTTTTTGGAGACCCACTTGTATAGCCAGGAAGAGCCATGCCCTACACCATCTTCTTCTTATTTTTGTCATACATTTCCTCAAAGAAAGAGAGAAGAAAATCCATCATGCCTAGAAGTCAATGACTAAACAAAGATAAACAGGGAAATAATCACTGAACTTGGAATTAAAAGCAACACTTTAGAAGGATGGAGAACCAGCTGCCTTTTGAAAACTTTTTTTTTTTTTTTTTTTTTTAGTTTGTTGTAGTCTCTATTGCATTGATAAGTACATTTAAAACCACAGCAGATTCTGCTACAAGTCATTTTACTGTGATTTTACAGTCCAGCTTGCCAAGGCTAAAAAGAAACTGTGATTGTTGGAAAGTTTGGAGAGAGTATTAGTATTGTGTCTAGCTGTCACCATTAAAAATATCAAATATCCAGTTTGTCACTTTGAGCAAAACAGTCTTGAAACTCAGACCTTATAGTTTTTAGTACCTCCTTTAATCTGGTCCACATTTAGTGAGATACTTTTGTGGTGGATTCTGTTCCTGGGAAAGATAAAGTAATCACTATAAATACCAAAACTTTCTGAACCTCAACTATCAGGCAGAATGCACGTAAGATCAAAGGTGAAGAATGAATGTGATTCTTTTTTTCTTGGTGGGGGAAGGCTTTAAGGTAACTTTTTAATATCTGATTCTAATATACCTATAGTGATAAGCATAAATGTAGAAAATATATATATAAAATACTCATTTGTGGATGGTTTTTTCACAGAAAAAGGTCATGATTTACTGTCAGTGAACAACCCATGTTGATAAGACTAATGAGCAACTGCGAAGGAGCTGTGAGAGTCTTGTAGCTAATTCTGAAGAGGCCTCGAAGTATTGATACAAGATTCCTGCCTTCCTCCCTCAGAATGTAGAAAATAGAACTTTGTCCACCTGCAAAACTTTGACTGAGAAACTGCTAGCTTCACACGGGGGGAGGATGATAACTGCTATTTCTGTAGCTCTGCTGTTTGACCAATAATAAAAGATGTAAACACGTTTGCTTTTAGGATCACTATAAATGTAGAATGGTTGTGAATTTTGATTGCCGTCATTACTTCAGGTCCAGCCGATAGTCCGGCCGAAGGGGGCACGACTTAGCCATATTGGCTCCATTTGTAGCTCCGTTTAGGAGAACGATGTACTCTTATTGAGTTGAATCGTTCAACCAGCGGCGCTCTTTCCGACACTCATTTTACTGTATTGTTCACAAAACATTAGCTCTGAAGAAAAAATTCCAGACTAAAAATAACTATGAGGAAATTTTATATTTACTGCCAGAAAAAATGACTTCAAGAAAAAATAAGACAGATTTGGCAACGAACTCACTGATATTAAACAATCATCCTCCTGTCACGATCTTATTGCAATCACTGAGACATGGTGGGACAGCTCTCATGACTGGAATACTGTCATGGATGGCTATGTCCTTTTCAGGAAGGATAGGCTG
>JAOEGS010018259.1:0-14484 GCA_025447755.1 Corythornis vintsioides | reverse complement strand
ATATTACCTGCAAACTTTTAAAATCATAGACACTCAAAAAACACCCTAAAAAAATATCTGTATTAAGGAGACACCCAAAATAACAACATTTAATTTCTTTCATAATGCTGTGTTTCTTTTGATACAAATCAAGTTTTCCACAAAGACTCACAAAGACAAGTATTTCTAACAGGTGCTATTGTGCACAGCAGTATACAACCCTGTCACAGGTAACATGCACATACATTTTAACTGAAAAAAATCATAAAATGGGAAGACAGAAACCAGGAAGATATTAAGTTATTATTATTCTGCTTCTTTGCTTATTTGTCCAAAGGAATGTGTTCAGTGCCAGTACCTGTTTTGGACATGTCTTTGACACAAAGTTGGTGACATGATGACAGAAGCCCTTTTGAACAGAACCATTACAAAGAGTAGGAGCAGAAGCAGCTGATTCCCAGCACTGACATTGACACCTAGAAGCAGAACTAAACAGCCCTGGTCAACTCTCTTGGCTTCTGGGCATTTTGCCTAGCAGAGAAAGTAAAAGCCTTGAAGTGGGTAATGGAAGCAGAGGGAGGGAACACAAAAGAGATTGACAAGACCCTCTTTCTCAAAGCAGGAATCAGTCAGAACAGCTTTTAACAAATGAAGCAATTACAAACCCCTATCAAGCCAGCTAGCTGAACCTGATGAAAAAAATAAGGAAAAATATTCTCTTTTAGATACCATAATTGGTTTTCCTGATAATTTATCAGCCCTTTAGTGATTCTGTGAAGTTTTTAATACATGGAAAGCATATATAGGTCAAAATGATTTATTTATCCCATCCAATTGCTCTTATTTCTACATCACCAAAAGTGGAATGGCCAGGTAGTAAAAAGAATGGAGTACATAAAAGCTGCCAAGCTTCAGAAAGTTAAAAATAACTTCAGTTTTATTTCTCTCACAATATACTTACTTAGACTGTTTGTGGGAAGGAAAAACAAACAAGCAAATAAACATTTCATTGAATGATATATTAAAGTAAGATATGACCTGACAAATCTAAAGAAATAAAGAAACAAAGGAGAAGGCAAAATTTGAGTGAGTCACCTAAACTAATCAAAGCATAAGATACTCAGTGTAAAGCCATCATGGACTTGAGGACGTAGGTTACATATCTTCATTGTTGTAAAGAACCTGAACCTTCCTCTCCCGCCCATATGGGAAGTATTTGACATATGCCTTACCATATGGCATTTTGGCTTGTGGCACTCATTATTTTCCTTTCATGCTTCCAGCATTGTCAGGCAATTCAAGAACTGTGGGTCAGGCACTGGAAATCAAAGCAGCAAAAACTAGACTAGAAAATATTCTTTCTTGTCTGTTCTCCTTCTTTTCTTTTGACATAGTAAAGACTGAAACAGCTCCCATATGACTGTGAAAGCTGTTGAAGAGACAGGTGACATGAGTTCCCACTCAGTTCCCATTGCTGGACCTCCATCTCTGGAGACACTTAAGACCTGCTTGGATCTGTTCCTGGATGACTTGGTCTAGGTGATCCTGCTCAGGCAGGGGGGTTGGACTAGATGATCTTCTAGGTCCCTTCCAACCCTTCACATTCTGTGATTCTGTGACCTTGTGTACCATGCTGGGGGTGCAAAAAGTCAAAGGCTGCACTGGTGGGGAGAAGCTGACAGGACAGGTGACCCCAGACTGAGCAGTGTGTTATTCCATCCCATACAAGTCATAATCAGTTTAGAGCTGACATCACAAGGGTCAAACTCTCTTCTTCAATGGCTGGCATCTGAGGAGGACTTTGTTCTGACTTCAATCTTGATCAGTGTGTTCTTGGATCCAGTTCCTGAATCCAACTCCTGAATCTGCTTCTCATCTGCTGCTGACTCCAGTCTGGGATCACTCCAGTGCCTGCTCCACAGCATCAGTGGTGGTGGTGACGTAACTGCCATCAGAGGGGTTGTGTTCAATTTTGTTTTTTTATATATTTGCATGTATTTCAGTTTATCATTATTATTTTAATTGAATAAATTAAATTAATAATGTTTTACTGTTTTACTTTTCCAATCTGTAAATCTTTCTTCCTTATTCCCTTTCACTTTGAGAAGGGAGAGGGGTATATAGCATCCTAGGAAACAAGAACTATGACAAATAGCTGGAAGACCTTGACTATGCTACTACTATGAAGGCAGAAATAATGACCATTTTGTTGTGGTGGGCAAGATGGGCAGGGTACATACACACAAACATCTTTCACATTACAAACTGGGATACTGAAAGAGGAAGCACAGCAAGCAAAATTTTGCCTTCATTTTCTTGGATACCTTAACAACCCTTTACTGAGAGCTTACAATGATGTATGCAATGATAAAATTTATTTCCTTCTCTCCAAATACAGTCTTGTTTTTCTTTATGGGTCTTCACATTTGCTAAATAATATGCTTCACTGATCAGTGTTTATGGAATATGTACTGCAAATCCAAAGCTATTTATACTACAAGAATCTTGTCCCTGCAAACACTTACTACTCTGGACGTTGTTTACTTATTATCAACATCAAGCACAGTGACTACTCTGTGAGTCAGTATTGCACTGACCACAGAACCATAAAAGTAGGGCTATTTAGTATTTGTAGACAGCAGCTTAAAAATAGTATTTCAATTTGGACTTAAGTGAGAAAAAATCTTAAAGCAATAAGAATACTCAGCTGCTTTTGTGTGACTTATAATAAACCATTACCTCTCCCCCTCAGTAAAAAGCAGAAGTAAACAAGCAAATACCTGTCCAAAATACGAAGCTTGTGTAAAAAACCTGAAATCTGATTATGAATTATGACTACATCATAATTTTATAGACCTCGTATTTTTATAGTATTTTAATAAGTACATTTATAAAAAGTATCAAAGTACATATTACATTTATAGTAAATTAAATTTTAACACCTTTTTCTCAAAAGAAAAAATGTTCTTTATGTATTTTATAGAATCTCAAACCTCTCATCTTAAAGGACTCTGTATTGAAGGAATAATTTCAATTATATTTTCTGTGTTATTAATGGAAATAAAGTGATCTTGAGGTTAGTTATTATACTAACACTTCCAGTGCTAGTAGAATAATGAAAAATATTTCTAATTTATCTGCAGTAGCACTTCCCCTTCACGTGCTGATTTAGCTACTCATTGAAAATAGAGACCAAGTATATCCATAAATATAGTATGCTCCAGAGCCAGTGATGATTTACTTCGGCTTCTGAATTTTTCATCTAGTTAGAAGTTTACTTTCAGCTAGGTAATAGTAGCAACTAAGGTAGTCATACCCTTCCTTTCCCTCCATTTAAACTGAGCTGCTTTTCAATGCTTTTTCTAGACCTCAAAAAGCTATAGTGCAAGTTTTGAATCTCAAAGAGTTACTTCAAAAGATAATTTTCACATTAATTCTGTTGTTTGTTTCTTCTTACTTAGAATGGGTTGATTCACAAAAGAATTCATAGTGTTGATCTCAGATATTTGTTTACAGACATATAGTCATGACTATACAGTGTGAATTAACATACTTCTAGTCATTAAATCAGCACATCTGAGTTGCATGGCACATGTTAATAAAGAGACTTAAGTCCTGACTAGGTAATCAGCTGTCTGTAAGCTGCTTATGTCTGAAGTAGTAACAGAAAGCAATCTTAAAGAAACTGGGAAATGCCACATGTGCCATCTTTTTATTAGGCAGAGTCACTCAATAGAAGGCCATTCCCAGCTTTCACCCAAGTCCTTATTCCTGCTTCTGACCAAAGCAAGCCCCTGGCTCCTATGACTTCATTCCTTGCTCTGGGTCTTTTAGTGAAGCTTCAGTGGTGACAAATATTCCTGCCATTTTTATTGAAAAATAAAAGCATTTTCATCAATTAGAATATAAGGAAAATATAAATGCATGATGGGCCTTAGGCAAGAGGGTTCTCCAGACATGTAAATCAGTTGGCAGTATTGAAGTAGTCATGTTGTAGTAATACAGAGACAGGAATTTAAGATCATTAATGTTTTCCAAACTTTTTAGGATGGTTTCTAAAGCTAAAACCCATAAGAATTTTGAGAATCTTTCTCTCTAAATTATTCACTCCAAAGACAAAATTAACATCAGTTTGTCACTTGGCAGACAAGTGGTACAGTCTGTTACTATTCCAGTATGTGACTTTTCAGTCATTGTGTTTTAAAGGAGAGTCTTAAATTTAAGGCTTTTAATAGTTTTAAGTTTTTAACTTTTCTTTTTTTTTGGTCTTTAATCAAGTCTTTAGCTTTTACTTTTGTTATTCTATTTTTATTTATTACCCCATTTTACCAACTGCAAACAAGAACTGTGTTATAAATTCTCACCTTGGCTACAAACCTGCTATTGTTAATGAACTTCCAAAGCCACATTTAAGTCAGATCTGGATTAACAGGTCACAGTAATTCTTTTTTTTTTTTATGGAGAGATAGGTTAAATACCCAGTTCTCTAATAACAAGTGAAAAAAATATAATGGGAATAGGATAAATCCATTGTCAAACCAATTAATCACACCATCTAAAAACTTAGAAATCTACTACCAGTATAAGGAAACCTGTGTAGTTAAATATTTAAGCACATAAACTTTCTCAGAAAGAGGTAATCAGACTCAAAGTAGAGATTTTTTTCTTAAAAAAAAAAAAAAAAAAAAAAAAAAGCTTAAAGTGCACAGCATAACTGCACAGGGGGAGGGATCCCAGGATAAACAGTGATCAGCTGTAGCTCTCCATGTTTGGCCAGCTAGAGTGCAAAAAGAAGTAGCCCACAGTGGGACATAACTCTGCTACATGCCTCATCTGCTCTCCCTCCTGAAACTAACACTCCTTATGAGCGTGGGAGCAGCAGTATCCCCCTGAAGCCAAATGAGGCAGTGGGGAGACATTCTCTTGCCATCACTGTAACCTGCCTTGCACTGCACTACCTCCCTTCCAGGCCCAATCTATTTCCTGGTACTTAAACTTTACCAGGAGAGAAAAGCAATTATGAAGTGTGAGCCAGAAGTCAGCTTCCAATACAGCAGATAAGCATTTTTCTACCTGCAGCATGTCTGGTAGATTATGTAGATGGTAGATGTTCCAGAGCTCCTCTGGAGGAGGCTACTATTGAGAACTATACCCTTCAACTGTGCTTTCCACTTGTGGAAATTCAATACATTTGAAGAGAGCCTGGAGAAGGTAATCTATCATTGCCTTGCCTTTTTTTTTTCAGACAGGCATAGCTTAACTTTGAGAAAAATACAGTTTCTCTCCAAAGTTTGCTGGAGCTCTACACTATCCCCATTGAGTTAACTCTTCTCTGGCTGCCAGCTGACATTTACCAGCTGAGGAACAGCAACTTGTTGTCTCCTATACCAGACTCCTAGTTCCCCTCTCACACTGAGATCTCAGTTTAGCAGAAGCAGCAGCATTCTCTCTCCTTGTCCTGGAGATGTAGGTGGTGGACATGGGGGAGTTGGAAGCAGTGAATCACTGCCTTCCAACCAAGCCTCTGAGAGGCAGCTACTACTGGTTTGCACTTCTTGCAGCACTTGGCTTCCTGCTTCTGTTCTCATTCCCATCCCCTATACACTGCTAGCATACTGCTCACTTTGGACACTGGAAAAGTGGGAATACTGTTCATTTGAGGGAAATGAGCCATTTCTATATGCCCATTTTTCCTAGCTGACAAATTCTGTCTGAATGTGTTAACCATTGATCATCTTTTCTAGCCAATTCTGCCAGTAAGTGTAGGCTAAGAACAGCCCACACTCTTGGAGACATAATTCAGAAGTCAAAGCAAGATAAAGGTTTGTCTTCTTGCCCTGACCTTATCAATCTCTGCAGAGGATTATAACTGTCCAAATGCATTTCAAGTAGATGTGTTGATGGAAGAAGTGTTATAGCAAGCTTCCATTTTATTCAGAGATTAACATTTGATTCCAATGCTGCTAAGAAATAAAGTGCAGTCAGTGTTACATGAAAATAACTTTTTTTTTTTTTCTGAAAAGGTTTTACTAGCTAAAGAATGTTTTTTGGCCACCATCCTGAGCTGGATACTTCCTAGTCAGAACAGCTGTCAGAGCAGTTTACCAGTTCCTTCACTGAGAGATGGACGTATTTGTTAGTGGGAGGTCTGGGACACTTAGCTTGACAAAAAACAAAAATAATTTGAGGCCTCAGGAAAAATATCAGTAACAGATCTCCCACCTCAACACTATAAAGAAATGTTTTTAAATGGCTCCTCCCTGTGAAGACAGAGAATATGAGAAGAAATTAGAGAAAAATACCCCTCTGTCTCCAGATATTCAAAATAGGCAGTTCTTTTTCAGTTTTATTTTACTGTCTTGAAGAATAATACTTGAGGAATACAGAGAGCAAACAAATGAAGGGGATGAGATGGAGGATGAGGACATGGATCCTCCCTCCTGAGAGCCATTCACACACACTGGGAAGATACTAGCAAGTCTCTTAAGTATTGGCCAGAGGGTTGCAGGATTCAGGAGGCACGTGAAGGAGGGATGATCACTCTATACAATGGCACTGATCTCAGCAGGCAGTCCTAATTACAGCTAATAAGGCATCCTGTGCAGAGGATAGCAGAAAATAAGCTAACCTTATTCCATTTATGTGACATTTCATAGAGCAAGTAACACAACAGAATACAGCTAGGTGAAGAAGCTTTTCTATTTTCCAGCAGACAATCAATCTTATGCCCTCTCCCTACTGACAGTAGAGGGGAGCAACATGGAAATTAATACCCATCTTAGAGAAAAAAAAATATTTAAAAGCAAAAGTTAAAGTAAGTATATCTGATGTAGCAATTGAAGAACAATTTCCTACACCACACTAATTAACAAAGTCCTCTGTACATGTCATTTATTATTTTTTCATTATTGTATCTGGAAAAAAGGAAGATTATCAAGTTAAATGCAACCCTAAATTAATTATAGATTCTAGATACCTGGTATCATGTTGGAAAGTGTATTTTTGGTACTATATATATGTATCATAACCATAATGATACATCATCCATTATAAGGCAATTCCATAAGACAATTAGAAAAATGAGAAGCCAGAATCAGGGCTGAGATTGATTTGTATTCATCACTAATTTATCAGAAAATTAACAGTCTGATATTCAAAAAGAAAAAAAAAAGTTTTTCTCTAAACATCTTACCAAGGTACAGTTAATAAAGACAGTTCTTCATGGGACTGTAACAAACTGGGATCAAGTTAATATGAAAGAACTTGCCCAAGTCATGCAATTTTTTTCAAAAAAAACTATTCTGGTTATATCTATGTATCTTGCCACCAAAATAAACTGTTACTTAGTTGGGTGGTCAACATATGCGAGCACTTTTTTTATCAGCTGGATAGAAAAGTGCTACTGTTCAAGTGTTTGTGCCTGAACAAACCTTACAGACAGCTATGACTGTCCTCAAAGTGGAAAGGACACAATTGGATTAGGAAAACCTGTTAAGCAAATCACTGCTATGTAGTTTGTCCTGTAGACTCTCAGCATTTGGAGACACATCTGAGCTATTCAGCTCAGGTACCTTTACTCCACATACATCAGCTATATAAGTCCTACCTGAAGCTCTGTTCCCTGGAGACTGTGGGATCTCTGCTTTCTGAGAAACTTACATTGAATCTTCCTGGGGTTTTTTTTATAATAATTATTTTTACTTTGGATGAGCTAAGAATTGTGTGGAAATTAAGGAGAGATATGATCTCATTACCCTCAGACTAACTTTCAGATGAATGATGGAGGTGTTTCTTGGAAGGCAGCAGAGGAGAAC
This sequence comes from Corythornis vintsioides, assembly GCA_025447755.1. Taxonomy (NCBI): domain Eukaryota; kingdom Metazoa; phylum Chordata; class Aves; order Coraciiformes; family Alcedinidae; genus Corythornis; species Corythornis vintsioides. The sequence goes on along the minus strand of JAOEGS010018259.1, from coordinate 6,691 downwards.
ATATGCTCACTGTGTGCACACTACTGAGAGAAACAGCCTCCTTTGCACCACTGCTTTGCTCCCACTGTGAGCAGTGTGGGCAGGACCTCACTCCTGGTGCAGCAGCAGCTCAGCCTGGCTGGCCCAGCCCACTTCACAGAATCACAGGGTGTTAGGAGTTGGAAAGGACATCAAAAGATCATCTAAGTCCAATCCCCCTGCCAGAGCAGGATCACCTAGGTCAGGTCACACAGGAACATATATTTATAAACATTAATGAGGTCCCCACTCAGTTTTCTTCAAGCTAAAGAGCCCCAGCTCCCTCAGCCTTTCCTCATAAGTGAGAGTTCCATCTCCTTAATCATCTTGGTGGCTCTGCACTGAACTCTCTCCAGTAGCTCCCTGTCTTTCTTGAACTGAGGGGCCTGGAACTGGACACAATACTCCAGATGTGGCCTTACCAGGGCAGAGTAGGAGGGGAGGAGAAGCTCTCTTACCTACTAGCCACAGCTCTTTTAATCCACCCTAGAATGCCATTGGCCCTCTTGGCCACAAGGGCACATTGATGGCTCAGGGTCATCCTGCTGCTCACGAGGACCCCCAAGTCCCTTTCCCTTAAGATGTTTTCCAACAGGTCAGTCCCCAACCTATACTGGTACCTGGGGTTGTTCTTGCCCAGATTACCTGTGTTATATTTCATTACATTTCTCCCAGCTTTCCAGCCTGTCCAGGTCTCTCTGGATGTCAGCACAGCCTCCTGACTCACTGACTCACTGACTGTGCACTCTGCTCTCTCATCCAAGTTGTTAATGAATATATTGAACAGCGCTGGTCCCAGTACTGACCTATTTGAGGGACTCCAATAGTCATAGGCCACCAACTAGACTCTGTCCCACTGACCACCTGGTTATGTCCTCATAAAAACTGTCAGGTCAGTTAAGCATGACTTCCCCTTGGTAAAACCACACTGAAACTTCCCAGGTCGTGTGCCACTTCCAACCAATGGTTTTCCAATCCATGGCCAAATCCTAAAACAAGACAAAGCCCACTCTCTGCACAATGTCAATGTTTGTGTGCAAAGTGAGGTGTGGGAAAGGGGATTAAAACTGCCCATTCCCAGAGAACTTTCCCCTCCCACAGGAAGAGTCTCAAGGAGAACCCAATGCATATCAGCTGAGCAGAGTCCCATGTACCAATGTTCCAGGATGGCTAGAAAGTGGACCCAGACACAACATAATAATGTATCAAGGATATCTGAGCTGCTACTGCCATTGCCAACACCCCCCCAACATGTAATTGAGGGCTGACTCCTTTCAGAGCTTCATGATTTCTTAGCACTTTATTTTTTTTCTCCATTAAAATAGAGATGGAATACATGTTATTTGCATAATATGGATACTCAATACTCTGGCCTCAAGCACTCATTACAAATTCCTGTTTGGAAAAGGCCAACACAGAGGCCAATATGAAAAGTGAAATATTTGGAAATATTTTTCTTTCCAATCCCTCTATCTCCAAACTATTGATTATTTCACCCAGAAAATCTATTTCTTACCTTCTCAGTCTTTGTACAAAATGCTGCTGCTTCTCTTTCACCACAGTTGTATTATCCTTTTCGAAACAAAACCCTTATTGAATTATGGAGGAACTAGTCACTTGCCCTTCCTACCCCCAGACTACCATGGTGTCCAATCTGTCTGACTGTGTTAGCTGTTGTTTCAAACTTACAGTATTAAAACCTACAGGTACTTGGCAGTTCTGGTGAAATTTTCTTATGATTTAGACACAAACACTGTAGTGGCAATTTTTCAAAGGCAATAACTTGACCCTAAGGAATTATATATATATTGATTGTCTGACACTAAACATTGAATCTTAGACTATTACCACAAGAGAACCAGAAAAACCTGATGCTTTCATTGTTCTGCAAAAACTGTTTCGTCTCACCAAGTCTATTATACCCAGCAGATTTTAACTCAGTCAGGGGACTAAAAATGCCCAATCAGCTTAAAAAATTTGTTTTTCAAGTATATGACTTGTCATATGACTTCCACAAAATCTATACCATTGTGTCATGAAAAAGGAATATAATAAGATATATTTTCACAAAGATTTTTTTCTGAAATATTTAAAATTCTCTACCACTTTCAGACAAACATCCATGTAATATTAAAATAAAAATAAAATCTCACACTGCATGGCAATTTAGAAAGTAATTTATCCCACATCTGCAGCCAGTGAAAAATGTCACTCGATCCTATTATAACCAAAATGTATCTGAAAACTTGAAACCAGTAATAAATTTAAACCCTAATTCTGGAGTTTTTGAGGTTAAATCCAAATGTTTTTAAATTTACAAGTAGTCAAATAAAAATCCATATATATATATTTGGCATCAATGAACTTTCAAACTCACTGTGGGGGTATTTGCATCTTGTTTTCAGTTCAGACCATGGCCTATTTCCAAGACAGTTCTGTTATAAGAAATATTTTGGCCAGAGCAGCAACAAAGAAATTTTAAGTCATTGTTATTATTCTAATTTTCAATTTTTAACAAGAAATTTTTCTTTAAGAATGAATTTTATTACGTAGACAGCAGAATCATTCTTCCGAGTGTTTTACATATTCATTTAATTTTCAGATTATGTATCTGATACTGCATGTTTCTCCTTCTCAGCACTTGTCTTTGGCCTAGACCTTGCAATTGGAGATAACCCCACATAACCCTATCAACACCAGTGGGGTGCATTATTTAGTGATACTCCACTAAAACTGAGGCATGTTCCAAAATAATGGTTTCCTCCTCAAGCATAACTTCGCAAAAATAGAATGCTGTGTTAGCATACAGTAGCCTTGTCCAGTGGGCTGTTCAGAGAGGTGCTGCTATAGGCAGTAGTGCACACAGATCTTTGCCCACACATCAATGACCATTTCAGTGCAAAACAACAAATGGTTGAAGATTACATTGTTAAATCTCATCCCCACAAGCTCATAATGACATTGTTCTGATGCGTTTAATTTATGTAATAAAATAAGAGATGCCATTTTATGCATCCCAGATTTAATTAACCTTTTAGCCAGTGGAATTCAACCCCATGTAATCTGGATTTACTGTACCTCACTAAGCTGTTGGCCATGTCAGGATCCTGTGCTGTTACTGTGCCAACAGCTGTCCCAATCTTGGCATTTTCATAAACTTCCATAATATAGGAAGGTGTAGTGAAGAGAGGAGGTTCATCCACATCACCAACAATGATCTTCAACATGGTCACATCTTTGAATGGTCCCAAGTGTGAAAAACGGAAATCAAGGTGAGTGTTTGCTCCTTCTATATTGAGTGTATATGATTTCTTTTTCTCATAGTTGAGTGGCTGTTGGCAGAAAAAAAAAAAAAAATAGATCTAATCAGTGACATTCTGTGCTTCAATTTAGCCCGCTAGCAAGCTAATTACATCTTTTGCATTTAACTTTAACCACATTTCTTCATGTTGCTGGAAAAGTACAATATTCTGTGATATTCTGGCAGCCACTATCATATCTTTCAAGTAGAAGGATATATATATAACACTAGAAGTTCCACATCAACATGAGGAAAAAATTCTTTATTATGAGGGTGACAGAGCCTGGAACAGGCTGCCCAGAGAGTTTGTGGAGTATCTTTCTCTGGAGACTTTCAAGACCTGCCTGGATCTGCTCCTGTCTGGGCTGCCCTAGGTGATCCTGCTCTGGCAGGGGGTTGGACTCGATCTCCAGATGTCCCTCCAACCCCTACCTTTCTATTCTAGGGGGCAGGATGGATTAAGGTTTTCTCTACAACAGAGCTGTGGGCATGGTACCAGTTTCTGGCAATACTCAGGGTTTACAAGGAGCCTTAGATTCTTCTGTGAAAATGTAGTCTGGATTTTACCACCTTTCAATTTTTATTGGTCAATGCTGACTGTTGAAAAAGGTATAGACTGATTTATCCCAAATTAAATTAACTTCCTATCTTTAGTCAACAAGCTAAATAGTCAATGATAGGGATACTAAAACTCCTTTGGGTATCTCCTCTCTTAAATCCTCAACTGAAAAAAAAAACAACTCCTTGCATGAAAACATGGAATTATCACAAAAGACAGGAACTTCAATGTGTAAGAATATACTAAACATATGGTTTGTTCTTTTCTAGCCAGTAAGGGTGTATCCCTATAATTTAGACCATTTTCTTTTTAATTCTGCAGCAGCAACAAGGAGAGGGACAATTCTTCAGCCTGTCTCACTACGTACTGCTGTGCTGCACACAGATTCCTCCTAAAAAATGGGAAGAAAGTCTGCAGCTGGGGATTTACCTTCTACAGGGCCTAATGTTTGAGTAAAACACAATAAAAGACACATTCCCAGCTCTACGATCCACCAGAAGTGGCCACTGCCACATTAGCATTGCCCTGCTATTGAAATTGATACTCCTACCAGGAATCCTACCTCTTCACTAAGAGGGAAGAGCTCGGGGTCTGACATATATCACACAGCATGGATACTTTCTTAGGAGTCCCAGTTCTAGCTTGCTTCTTATACATTGAGAAAATTTAATCTCCCTAGTTCAACAGGTTTTCAGATTATTAGGAGCTCATATTTATTTTAACACTACATTAGCATGCCAATACACTGTCCTGTGCAAACTAAAAGGTAAACATGGCACACCCAATTCTTAACTCTTCCAGTGTCAGACAGTTATGTAGTAGAGGGGACTAAAAGGATATTTAAAAGTACACAAGTCCTGAAGTTGCATTACTAAATACAGAATTAAGCAATGCTTTTACTGAAAGCTGTGTTTACAGGACCACAACAATTTTGAGTCAGTTTCTTCAGTCTCGCTAAAGTATCTGCTTTATTTTTTTAAGACAGCTCACTGATAATTCCATGTGAGAAGTTATTTTTTCTACATATCGACTGATAGTTCTAATCACTGAAAAGGTTTTCAAAAATACCAATTCAGTTCCAGGCAGTCATAGGACAGATTTCAAAATTCAGATTGCTACTTTTTAAAGTGTTTCTATGTTGAGCAAATTCTTGATAACAGACACTTGAGTATTCTCTGGGTTACAAATTTCTGGTTACTATTTATTATTATACTGATCAAAGCAGGTATAGATCATAGATCATATAATGTGAGGGATTGGAAGTGACCTAGAAAGATCATCTAGTCCAACCCCTCTGCCAGAGCAGGATCACCTAGATTAAGTCACCCTTGAATGCATCCAGGCAGGTCTTGAGTGTCTCCAGAGATGGAGACTCCACAACCTCCCTGGGCAGCCCATTCCAGAGCTCTGTCACCCTCACTGTGAAAAAGTTTTTCCTTGTATTGACCCCTAAACCTCTTTCACAGGTAGCTTGTGCAGATATAAAAACTAATTTTCCAACAGTCTCAGTACACATACATATCGGTGAAAGAAGCTGCTGATGTGTAGAAATGCTTTTGTTAGAATCTGAAGTATTATGACATTATGACATGGCCAAATTCTACTACAATTAGTGTCATTCTGTGTGGACCTGAGAGGCTGCCTGAATAGCACTCAGGACAAGTATTCCAGCATTCAACCAAGGCTAAACTGGTATTCCCTACCAGCCCAAGAACTGGAAAAGTGATACTTAAGGCAAGAAATAGGAGGAAATCAAGGTAGTTATTTGTGAATGTCATTGTGTATTTTGTAGATAAACTCTACAGCACATGTGACTGATGATGTATAAGAAAAATAGCTGTGCAGGATTTATAGGTTTTTTCTCCTCTGTGTATTGAAGGATAATTAATTCATTCTCTGAAGTTTAATAGTTATGAGACTTTTATGTCTTTTGATTTCTCTGTCTTCCTTGCCTTAATGTAAAAATAAAAAATTTAAGAGCATGGAAATTTACCACAGCCTGATAAAACTACTACTATTAAAAAAAAAAAAAAAACAACCAAAAAACTTTGTACACTGGTACATTAAAGAAACTAATAAAATAAAGAAATAAGTTTAGTAAATCATATTCCAGATGGTCATTAATTTGTCAAACACTTTTGTTATGAACAAGGCAATAATGAGTAGCAATTTCTATTGCTCTGCAGCATATATATTTTATGCTTAAACAAGTTTACAATAGGATTGCAAATTGTAGATATAATGTCATTTTGTAAATTAAATTTATACAAACAATTACTGTATTAGGTTGTACACAAGGATTTAACTTCTCCTAGAAAACACAGAAGGAATGACACAAAGTCTTACTTTCCTTTTTTTTTTTTTTGTGTAGTTATTCAATCAGACAATATTAACACTTCATTTGTGTGTTTCTATGTCTACAAATACAAGAATAATCAATTCAGATAAATAAGAGAAAACTGACATTTCAACCATAACCGAAGAAGTTTTTAACTTTTCTTCTTCCTTCTTCCAGTAATGTCTCTGAATTACAGAAACAGACATTGGGATATAAAAACATTCTCCAGTGTGAGTCACAGAGGTTAAAAAACCAACTCTATTTTCAACACTGAGCTATTTTAGACAGAAGAGACATATACTATACTAAGGATTACTATTACCAGGCATCACAATTAGTACTAAATTTTTTAAAAATTATTTTGTTCTCTCCTGAGGAGAGGTAAGGAAATTTATGAGCGAGACAAGCTCTTTGATATCCCACATCTTTGAATAACTTCAGCTTTTACTTTTGATAAAATTAAAAAAACCTGAAA
>JAOEGS010018258.1:0-10784 GCA_025447755.1 Corythornis vintsioides | reverse complement strand
CCTTTCTCTCTTGCTCAGCATTGCTCAGCTCCCCTCTCAGGCTGCTCTGCTCCAGCTCAACAGCCCCAGGGCTCTCAACCTGGACACAGAGATTGTCCAAGCCCTCATGGCCTCATTTAGCCTCTGCCAGCAGCTAAACACCACATATCCACTCACCCACTACTTTTTCTACCCCATTCTTCCACATCTCCTCTGGTGAGAATGGAAGGAAAACCCCAAAGAAGAAAAAGGTGAGACCCCAGGAGTAAAAAGAACATTCTAATAAACCAACACAACAAGAAAACACCAATACCAGTGAAAAGATAGACAAGGCAAGTGATAGAAACCTCAAGGCTCTACCTGTACCCAAGGTGCAGCCATCCCTCCTCCAGCCACACACAGACAGGTTGAATCCAGGAGCTCTGCTTTGGCCCAGCCCTCCACTTATATAGGGGCAGGCTCAGGGTGGTGGCCACTCTCCCATTGGCTGGCTGGCTTGTTTATCTCAGAGGCTTGGGCCAACAGCTGCTGGTGATAATTAACCCTGACCAAACCCACATTCACCCTTTCTTGTCCATCACAGTGTTAAATTAACATCTAAACAATTGAATCCACTGTCCATTCCCTCCCAACATCAAATCCACCATTTGCCACCAACCACGAGTCAATCTAGAGATAGAACAATGTCCACTTTTCTCACTCAGCAATATCCAGAGGCATCTGGGTGGCTTTCACCTCTGCAAACTGCCTGGGTTCACCATGTCCTTGAGCAGCATTGGTGATGTGTCATGGGAGGTTCCACACAGCAGCTTTCCACCATCAGTGTTCTACCCCAGTATGACAGGACCCACCAGTGAACAGGGCACACAGCTTCTTACCAGTAGTTTGTAGACTCTGCTGGACTCTCTCCAGTAGCTCCTTGTCTCTCCTGAACTGGAGAGCCCAGCACTTGGCACCTTATTTGCATAGCAGGGACCAGAACTGGTCACAGAATTCCAGGGGTGACTGGACCAGTGCTTGAAGTAAAGTGGGATCATGATTCTCTATCCCTGCTGGTGATGCCCTTGTTGATGCAATCCAACACCAGCCAACTCCATGAGTCAGCTCCCAGGGTTCCTGTCAATTGGTTGGCTCCAGTGATTCCGTGGAAATGGAAATGCAAAGCTTGTTATTCATGAGCTTCAACATGACAAAAGGGGAGGTGAAACCTGACAGTGGGAAACAAACATCCCAGGCTCAGTTCAGGCAGGAGCCTGACATTTGCAGAACAGCATCCTACTTTGTTGAACACCTCGGAGAAGGATCAGAAATTAATCACCTCGTGCCGTGACTGCCGAGGCAGCCGCAGGGATGAGAGGTTATCGTCAGGGGAGACAAGGAGGAGGAAGAGCCAAACCCAGCACCTCTGATGCGAGGCTCCTCCCAGAGCATTTCACCACGGGAAAGTCACGGCCTCGTTTCATCTCCTGGGAATGACAGGCATGCTGCTTCTCATGAAACCCCCCAGCTTCAGCAGCAGCAGCAGGGAGGGGATTGTCCCCCTGTGCTCAGCACTGGGAAGGCCACAGCTGGAGAGTTGTGTCCAGTTTGGGCACCTCAAGCCAGAGAGATCTGGAGGGGCTGGAGCCAGTGCAGAGGAGGCCACAGAGCTGGGGAAGGGGCTGGGGAATCCATCTGCTGGAGACTGAAGGAGCTGGGAGTGCTCAGTGTGAGGAAGAGGAGGCTGAGGGGAGCCCTCCTCACTCTCTGCAGCCCCTGCCAGGCCAGTGCAGAGAGGCTGGTGCTGGGCTCTGCTCACAGGGCACTAGTGCCAGAGCCAGAGGGGCTGGATTCAGCTGCTCCAGGGCAGGGGCAGCCTGGGCAGCAGGAAAACTGTTCCCAGCAAGAGTATCCAGAGGCTGGCACAGGCTGCCCATGGTGGGGGTTGAGTGCCCAGCCCTGGGGGTGTTTAAGGGCCATTTGGATGTGTTTTTGAGGGACATGGTTTAGGGGTGAACTTTGGAGAGTAGGAATCATGGTTGGACTAGATGATCCCAAGGGGCTTTTCCAAGCTGAATGATTCTAGGATTCCAGAGCTGGGTGGTTGTTAGGCCTTTAACTATCAGCACTTGATTCTGATGTCTAAAAAGAGGAGGGGAGGGAAAGAAGAAAAAGCCACGTGGAAGTTGAAACAGAAAATATTAACACGTTCTGTACCAAAACTGGTTGTGTTTCAAAGAGTAACTACTCAGCCCCTGAGGACAGCTGGATGATGTGTAGGACAAGCAAGGAAATGGGTATTTCCTGCAAAATCAGCTTTATTTATTCTGTTGGGAGAGAAGGAAAGGCAAATTCAGACCAAACAGCCACGAAATAAAGCAAACCTTTGCATAGCATCAAATGTCTGTGTGTGTGTAAAGCCCAAGGTGCAGCAGAAACCAACCAGAACTGGTGATACCATTGAAGCTAACAGCAAAATACCCACCAGCAGGCTGCTCCAGAAGCCAGCTCTCACTCCTCACGTTGCTTTAGTTACAGCTCTGCAGGTGACCAGCAGTGTGCGTGGCCTTGGGCAGAGCATTTTCACCTCACAGCCCCTGCTCAAACACTTCTCAGGCATTAAGGAATTAAATCTCACCGTGTTCATCTGCATCGGGTCATTGTGGTTGTGATGGCAAATCCACCCCCAGCCTCCAGGGCCTCCTGGCAATTGCTTCTGTCTCTCTGCCTTGCAGCAGCAACACCCAGCCTGCTCTGGGAGTGTGGGGCTGTAGGATCATCCATCATAGAGCTGTTTAGGTTGGAGAAGAGATTTAAGAAGTGCAGCCATCTCCCAGCTCTGCCAAGGCAGCACTGCCCCATGGCCCTCAGCACCACAGCTCCAGGGCTTGGAAACCCCTCCAGGGATCACAGGGATCCACCCCTGCCCTGGCACAGCCCTGGAGGGGAGAAATTGTCCCTCAGCTCCAACCTCAACCTCCCCTGGGGTGACTTGAGGCCAATTCCTCTTGTCTTATCTTGTATCCTTCCTTCTGCATTATAGAAATGATGGGATGATGTCCTGGAGCAGGAACAGAGGGTCAATCACTCTGAGTCAAGCTGAAGACCAATCTAGAGACATCTTTAGTCCCTTGACAGTGGCCACTGATGGATGCCTAGAGGGATGTTCAAGGGGACATCCATCTGCACTCCTATTCCCTCAGTATGTCCTTCCAGGTCCTGGCAGGCTGCAGCAATTGGCTGCAGCTTATGACATTTTTTTAGGAGTGGATAAAATCAACACGAGTAAAACTGAGGTGTTTTGAGGTAAAAAAAACCCCACATGTTAAAGTGACACTTCTCCCATTTCTACCTGGCTTCAGCAGCACCTCTCATAGCTGAACTACCTCATCAATAGAACCTGAATTAATTCACACAACAATAATATCTTTCCCAGTTATTCTGTGCTGAGAGACCAGAGCAGTTAATTCAAAGATGCCCGTGAATCCCCACAGAGCTTCCAACCTTTGGGGTGAGGATTTACTCAAGTAATTAGTACTAATGGCAAGGAAAATCCTGCTACCATCCCACTCCTGTACCTCATGTAGGAGTCGAGCTGAGGATGCCACGACCACAGGCACCAAATCAGGAGGTGATGGATGGATTTGCCTCTGCTGGCGCCCGACGCTTGGCAGGCTTTAGATTTACTTGGGAGGAAGAACTGATGGCACAGAAAGCTGATTTGGGAGGCTGTTGGTTTTCTTTCGTGGAGGGGAGAGTGAATAAATCTTGATGCTGCTCTGATTGATGATTCTGGGAGAGAATTCTCTCCAGCTTCTTGGAATCTTTCCTGAAAAAGAGCAGCGAGCTGGTCAGGGAAGCAAATAAAGCTCACAAATGAAAAGCTGCTGGATGACTCCATCTGTGAGCAGGCACAGGGACAAGTGTGTGGCCCCCAGCTCTTTGCAGTCAGCTGTGGTGCTGAGGGCCATGGGGCAGTGGTGCTCTGGCAGAGCTGGGGGATGGTTGAACTCCATGATCTCTAAATGACTTTTCCAACCAATATGATTCTAATTTTCCATTCGAATATTCCTTTCCCTGGGCAAGGAATCTTGCTCCTCCCTCTCCAGCCACCTTGGCTTTTCTTACCTGCCCTTCTTCAAAGGGATTTTATTCTAATGGTTTGTTAATGAACCTTTATCTGATCACAGGGCAGCTCTCTTTCGACACTGGCAGTAAAGAAGCCAACATCTGCTTGTGTCTCATCCAGGGCATGTGTCCCTGGCACACCTCTCACTTGCAAAACCTGAGCCCCAAGGCTGCTGGGTGCCCTGCAAGCTGCTGCTTGTCTGAATGAAACCTTCCCAGGCTGTGGGACCACGAGCAGAAGGGGCTTTGAGGAGACAACCAACCATCTTGGTTTTCATCTGTGATGGGGCTTTGTTCTCAGCACAGCAGAGCCAGGGAGCTGCTGGAGCAGGGCCAGGGGAGCCAGAACAATGCTGGGAGGGCTGGAACCCTGGACTGGGACAGACTGGGAGAGCTGGGGGGGTTCAGCCTGCAGCGGAGGTTTCAAGAAGACCTTCTGGTGGCCTTTCAGTATCTGAAGATAGGCATACAAGAGAGATGGGGACAGAGTTTGGAGCAGGGGCTGTTGGGACAGGGCAAGGGGGGATGGTTTGAACTGGAAGAGGGAGATGGAGACTGGAGAGAAGGAGGAATTTGGGATGCTGAGGGTGGCAGAGGCTGTGCCAGGCTGCCCAGAGAGGTGGTGGCTGCCCCAGCCCTGGCACCATCCCAGGAGAGGTTGGGGGGGCTCTGAGCACCCTGCTCTGGGGGCAGATCCCTGCTCCCTGCAGGGGGGTTGGACTGGATGCCCTTGAAAGGTCCCTTCCCACCCAAACCATTCAGTGACTCTATTATTCTATGTCCTGCAGCCTGATGTGTGTAGAGCCTCACGATGCTCGGGGCTCATTTCAGAGCTCAAGCTCCTGTACAAAACCCTCTGGAAGCTGAAAAACAAAAACTCCTCATGTTTTGCTCCAGGCTTTTTCTAAATAAAACAGCCCCGTAATTTCATTTAAGGAATGTTTTGCTTATAAAAACATACATCTTTTTCTTTTCTTTTTTTTTTTTTTTTTTTTTTTTTCCAAGGTGATTAAAACCAGCATGAGAATGAGTGGAGAGAGTCTTCTTTGGGAATCATTCCATTCAATCTGGAAGGCAAGCTGGCTTGGAAATGCTTGCAGCTTCCCAGTCAATACATCAAGACTCTTAAAAACAAAGGTGACGTGGAGAAAACCCTCCCCTCCTGCTTTATTACTTGATTACAACTGAATTTTTGAGAGTCCTGTGCTTATCCCGAGCCCAACAAATCCTCCTGCCCCTGACCAAGGCGTGCAAAAAAAAACCCCACATGCTAAAAATATTGTGATCAGGATGCGTGATGGAGGAGAGAATAGAAATCCCACTCCTGCTCCCTACCAGCTTCTCTGCAGAGCTCACAGCCTTAGCACTTCACCTTTACATTGGGTTTGAGAGTTCTTCTTTAGTGGGGCAGGAGTTTGGGGGGTGAGGAGCAGGAGATGAGATTCTTTCTGACTAGAAGCCTATTTTTAGGAGGCAACACGCTCGCAGCCACCTCCCCTCTTTGGCAAGCTGCTCTGCCATCCCCCTGTGCAGCTCCCAGCCTCTAATTCCCCTCGGGTAAACCTCAGGTAGCAGGCAAATTCGAGGGGTTTTGACCCTCAGATCTCAGCTGCTGGTGAGCAAAAAACCAACCAAAAACCCCATAGCAAAGCAGTGAAAAAAAAAGAGCCAGGATGCAGGAAGGGTTGTCGGTGGGAGCTGAGCACCCACGGGGAATATGGTGATGTGCAGCAACATAAAACCTGGGGTGAGATAACCATCCACCCCGACCTCCTGCTGTGCCCGGGCTCTGAAATTCCAGCCAGCAATTCCTCCCTCCTGCCTGGTAATTCAAAAAATGACAACAATAAAAACTCCACGAGCCCTTCTTTTGGCAGACGTTTCAGGGAGCTTCACGTGCTGCTGAAATCTGCTGAGGCCACCCGGGCAACGCCTGAGGGAAGCTGCTCTTGGGTAAAGTGCATCCCCTTTGCTGCTGCTCCAGGGCTGGGGGGCAAGGCCAGGAGGTGGTGGTGATGTCCTCGACCTCTCTGGGATGTCTCTGGCAGAAGAGCATCCTCTCCACGGTGCCAGCAACAGGGCACGGCTGCTCTCGTGCCAGTTGCCATGGAAATGTGGAGTGATGCATTCTAGAAGTTTTCCTGGAAGGGGAGAGAGATGGTTGGAGCTATCAAAGGATGGAGGGTGAAGGGATGAGATCCAGCAACTGCTCTGTGACCCATCGAGGTGCCATCTCCAGAGGCCACCCCAGGAGGGATCTCTGCTGAGTCACATCGTGCCACCCTCCTCGCTGCAAAGCCCACTGGCATCTTCCAGCTGTTGGGGTGTTGCTCCCATCCCCACCTCAGAGGCCTTGGGGTGGTTTCTTGAAGAAGCTGGGCTTTGTGATTGGCTTTTCATCTGGTTTTTGCTGGGGGTGGTGCACGTCCAGAAGATGGGAGCCACAAAAGGTAATTCAGAGGTTTGGGAGGAGCACAGCTCCTGTGCACCCAAAGAGCAGCTTGCAAGCCGTGGGTGCTGGTAGGGCAGCTGCCCCTTTGGGTGCCCACCTCTGTCTCTGCCCCCAGTACCATGGAGGGAAAGCAGCAGCACTTCCCAGAGGGATGACTTTACCCCATTCCCTCTGCTGCTCAGCCCCAGCTGCAGAGTAAACCCGAAGGACAAGCAGAAAATCCAAGGGACGCTTCCAAGAAGACCCTGGAAGGGGATATTGTTACCAGCAGGGAACTTCCCACTGATACTCATCAGCACCGAGAGGTTTTGATCACTGGGAGGAGAGAATTGATCGTCCTGTGTGAGCAGCTGGCACATTTATCATGGCACTCACCCCCGTTTGCTCAGAGGCTTTCCTGAAGCTGGAAGAGTGGAGGTGCTGGACACGCTCCAGAGGAACAGCAAGAGGGATTTCATCACCTAAAACTTAGATGCTAAGGGTTGAAAAAGGAATCAGACAGTGAGGAAAAAAAAAACAACCCACAGAGGATAATTCAACTTGTGGCATCAGGTGGAATGCAAGAGGGACAAGAGCCACGAATGCTTGGGAGCTTGGGGAAGACACGTGGGAATTACAGCTTTCCCTGGAGATGTGTCAGCTTTGGGCACACAGGTTGAAGTTTGGCTGCCAAAGCAGCATTGCCATGAACTGATACTGGGCCCAGCCCTGTGGAAAAATGAATTCCAGCTTCAGATCAGCGCTGCCCATCTCTGCCCTGGAGCTGCCTTCTCTTGCCCAGCCCGTGTGCTGTGGTGGGAAAGGTGCTCCCCAGATCTTCCCCAGGCTCCCTGCTGGCTGCTGGCAAGGCAAAGCAGGAGGAAAGGGATAGAGCACGAGTCTTGTGAGGAGTGGCTGTGGGACCTGGTGTTGCTCAGAAAGAAAAGGAGGCTCAGGAGAGACTTTCTGCATCTCAACAAGTCCCTGACAGGAGGTTGGAGCCAAAGGGGTCGGGTTCTGCTCTCAAGGAACAAGCACCATGACAGGAGGAAACATCCTTAAGTTGCCCCAGGGGAGGCTGAGGTTGGAGCTGAGGAACAATTTCTTCCCCTGCAGGGCTGTCCCAGGGCAGGGGTGGATCCCTGTGACCCCTGGAGGGGTTTCCAAGCCCCCCATGGAGCTGAGGGCCATGGGGCAGTGCTGCCCTGGCGGGGATGGGGATGGTTGGACTCCATGATCTAAAAGGTCTCTTCCAACCTAAAAGTTCTATGATTCTGTAATTTGCCTCTTTTCCACGTCAGCTTCTCCCTCAAATACAAGTGTGAGTCCCAGGAGCACCCAACCCCAAGTCCAAAATCTCTCAGGGCTGTAGGTGAGACCCCAGGCCAGGACAACCAATGACAAGAACCAGAGGAAAAACAGGGACCAAAGCCAAGATTTAAGGCTTGATTTCCATGCTCTGACCCCAGCTGGAGCACAGGCTGGGAAGCTGGCAGGGCAGGAAGGCTGAGGTGCCCCTGCAGTGGATCTGACGGAGCGTGGTGGGGTGCTCAGCACAAAGGAGACCCCCTAAGAGCAAGCTGTGCCCTGGCTCTGCAGGGGAAATACCTGGGTGGATCAGCAGGAGCCAGCGAGCTGCTCGCCAAGCAAGAGCTTGCCCAGGGATGGTGGCTTGTGCCAGGCAGTTCCAGATGGCAGGTGACTGGGGGAGCCCCGGGCTGGCAGCCGGCGCGCTGCGGCACGCTTGGAGGGCTGCGGTCCTGGGCGAGCTTAAGGGCGAGCTTGGGGGCTGAGCGACCTGTGCTCTGCCAGAAAGCTCAGAGATGCCTTCTGGGGTCCCAGCATCACTGGACCCAAACCAGTTCTACCTCTGGGGTCCTCGTTTGCTGCCCTGAGGGTGCTCCCACCTCACGGAGGGTGCAGGAACCCGGAGCCCTTCTGCTTGGGCGACCCTTTGCAGACACCTTTGCTTTCCAAACCTCTTCAGCTCTTCCAGACCTCAAGCAAAGCTTCCCAGAACATCTCAGGGTGTAGAAAAAGAGAGAGGTCCCCCAAAAACCAGAGCAGAGCCTGAGCTCTGGTACCTGCCCAGTGGGGGTCCCTGGCTGTTGCACGGATTTCCTCCTCGTGTTTTGATGACGACACGGTTCACCCCAGGATGGTTATCCCGCCTCAGCAGCAGCCAAGTGCCCCTCCTGGGAAGGGAAATGCTTTGCCAGGACCTGGTCCTGGAGCTTGGCTTTAGTCATGGTCACGTTTTCCCATTACCTCATGTGTTCTGTCACCTCCACGGTGGGAGATGACACAGCCTCCCTCCTCCC
Source organism: Corythornis vintsioides (assembly GCA_025447755.1). Lineage (NCBI taxonomy): Eukaryota > Metazoa > Chordata > Aves > Coraciiformes > Alcedinidae > Corythornis > Corythornis vintsioides. Next base: position 1,946 of record JAOEGS010018258.1, on the reverse strand, counting down.
GTGGAAAGCACCGTCCAAGAGGGTCACTTCAACCTGGGGTTTTTTTCTGTTTTAAGTGTGTCCCTGCTTAGCTCAGGCTTCAAAGAAAAAATAATTAATCCAGAGAACCAGGGCATCAGCTATCCATCCACCCCAGAGTGGCCAGCAGGGCTGAGGGGACACAGATCAACTGTGTGATAATCATTTACTTTCCTGCCTGGGGAACAGAAGCATCATCACTATTTTAGGATCATCTCTGAGGATGGAGAGAGGTTTACAAGAGCTGCCCCTGCCCCGTGGTGGTACCAAGAGGACCTTCCCATGGCACATGAAGCTGGCAGCGTATCAAAGGTGGGACAGTTGGGGCCACCCCTTGTCCTGGCAGCAGTTAGTTGTTCCAGGGATGTGTGTGGCAGCAGGTCAGGAAGAGGATCTGGGGTCCAGCTCGGAGGCTGGAAGCTCTACAGATCCTAAATCCAGACATCCCAGTTTAAATGTGATTTTTTCAGGCCTTTGATTTGCCTGAAACCCCCTTTCTGGCCATTGCACTGGTCTCCCCCAGCTCCTGTGAGATGAGAAACGGTGAATAATTAGATGCCACTCCGCTAATTAGCTGGATCTCTCTCCATCTCCTCTTTAATTTCTAACCTCAACCCCCCCAGCTCATTCCCTGACACTCCCTGAATCACCAGCTGGGCTCAATGCTTCTTTCCACCAGCTCACCAGGCATCTCAGTGTGGTTTTTTATCCAGAGGCAAGGAGGACCAGCCCACCCCCAAAGCAGGCAAGAGCTGCTGGACACCCAGTGATTTGCCCAAGGTAACTCAGTGAGTCATCTGGAGCCAGAATAAGACAGGAGCAGGGTCTGGCTGGAGCATCACTTGGTCCCAGGGACGGGGGTGCAGGATGTCAGGGAGGATCCATTCCCTGGAACATCACTGCTTGTCCATGATCCATGTGGGAACATTTGGAAACCTCCAGATAACCCAAGAGGGAAAGCAACAGCCTCTGGCTTTGCTTCACTGGAGGCTTCTACCCCACCACAGAGGCTGGAGGGGTCGGGGGGATGCTCAGGACACAGCTCTGGGGATGGAAGCACTGCCAGGATCCCTCCAAATCCCCGCTTGGTGTTGAGCCTGTCCCTTAAAACACCCCCCCTCCCACCAGCCTGCTGGGATTGGAATATGGATTTGCCCTTTCCCTGCTCCTCGGACTCCAGCCTGGGTGTTTGCCATGAACTGGGATGACTGGGGGGAACTGGCCGTGGTGTTTACCTTCCCTTTTTGGCTGCTCTCTCCATCACAGGAGGAGCCGGAATCCACCTCACGGCTGCGACCCAAAGCAAAGAGCAAAACGCCAAGTGGATAAGCCTCGCAGAACCACGGAAAAGAGGGGAAAGGAGAAGGGCAGGGAGGGCTTGGGGGGGGAATAGCGAACCCAGCACCCTTCAGGCTTCTAGAAGGAACAAGAGCAACAAAAAGCATTCAACTAGGGGGGGAAAAAAAACCCAAAACACAGCAGAAGGCGAATAAAAGCCCGGGGAGATGTAAATCGCAAAGAACAGCAGCCCACGTTGGGAGGGGAGCCAAAGCCCCAGCGCATTGCTGCGGCTCAAGGGCCGCATCCAGAGGGGTGCCCAGCCTCTTCCCCCCCACCCCATCCCTTCCCCGAGCAGAACTGCAGAGCTGAAGCCGGAGGAGAAGCCGAGAGCTGCTCGCACGCGGTGCTTGCACACGCGGGTGTTTGCACACGTGAGTGTGCAAAGGAGGGGCGTAGGGGGGGGGGGGGATGCAGGAGGGGTGATGAGGGGGGTGGGTGCGAGGTGCACACGCAGCAGCAGCCGCGGGCCCTGCAGCGATACGTTAAAAATATCGCGATTATTAGGTGGGGAAAAAAAGAGAGAGATGGATGGGGGGAAAAAAAAGGAAAAAAAAAAAAAAGGAAAAAAATAAAAAAACCCACAGAGG
>JAOEGS010018257.1:0-43211 GCA_025447755.1 Corythornis vintsioides | reverse complement strand
ATTCTATTCTATTCTATTCTATTCTATTCTATTCTATTCTATTCTATTCTATTCTATTCTATTCTATTCTATTCATGTCCTTTTTCTGTATGCAGAAAGTAGACAGTACTAGTTCAAAGCAAAGAAGGTAAAGTCTGTTTCTTGAATTAGGAATCTGCATGACATTTTGGGTGCAAGAGTAATGTATTTTAAACCATTTAAAATGAAACTATTTTAAATTGCTGATATAATATCAATTATATCCATTGCAATTTGCACGGGGAATTTATTGTCTACAAAACTCACCCCTGATTCAAGGTAAAAAGTATGGATTGGTTCATAGCAATGGCAAAACTGAGGAACCCAATCAGTGGAACTTTTTATGTGTGCCAAGCACCAAATGAGTCTTTATGTTTGCCGTGTCACAGAAGCCACTTTCTGCTAAATGTTACACTTTCCAGGTCTGTGAGTGCATTTGGAGTGAGAGCATGGCTGTCACCCAGTATCACTGTGCTGCAATATACATACTCTGAAGGTATCATGCACAGTATTAGTGGAATTTTGGGGAAAATGGTGGGTTTATAGGTCACTATCTAACTTAGAGAGAAACTGTAGGATAAAGAGAGTTTGACTCCCATGAAAGGAATGTGATGGTGGAGGAGCGTGGGATCAAAGGCTTCCACCCTAGTTATGTTGTTCTGCTGTTATGCTACTTGCTTTTGCAGCATATCTAGGACTTTATAACATATTTAGGGACTGTATTGGTACCTGGTGCTCTGAACAAACCCAATATCATTGTCAGGGCTAAACAGTGGAATAAAGAACACAACATAATGAGAACAAGATCTGATTCTTCATTAGAAGAATATCTTTGCTCTGCTTTTCATGTACTTCTGGTGCTTTCGTTTGCAATTGCTTTATAAATCTGACCACAAAGGAGAACTCTGATAACTTGCTAAATGTACAAATCCAGCTGATAGAAGAATTTAATGCAATAGTATACGACTCAAATATAATGTAGTTTGGAAATGTCATATGATAATCCCACATAAAACCCTATTCATCAAAAGGCTTCTGCTGTCAGGTCATGATGATGCTTTGATTATTTTACACATTATTTACACTGGATAAAGTTAGAAGGCATATTCTATGCATGATTCAATATGAAAAGTAATCCTTTGAAAAAGAGGTTATATTCTTTCTACAGATGTTAATTTTGATCATAGGAAAGGGGGGAGAAGTACTAATAAAATTGGTTAGGACTAACAGTATTTTGAAATGACTCTTAAAAAGTGAATGGATGTATAACATGAAAGTATTTTTAAAAATTTAACATTACATTAAGGTAGCTGCCTGATTTCTGTGACTGGGAATTTGTAAGAGAGAGGAGATATGACATTTGCTGTAATGAAATCAGGATGGCTAGAAAAAAATGTCTGAAAAGGGCCTAGGCTAGAGAAAAGAAGGACAATTCAGCAAGATTTGTGGTATCATATATCATGGGGCAATACTGAGCTCATAGCATCTGATTAACACTGGAAATGTGCATTTATAAGTCCAACTGAATAAACAAAATCAAAATAGAAAGAGTTAGAAATGATAGTCCTGGTACTGTGTGTGCTGACCATTGCTGGAAGGGGGAGGTTGTCTGTGGCAGCAGTGTATGGGGGAGAAGTCGTGTTCACTAAGGGATCAGTGAAGGGACCTGGAGGGCTGAGAATTACAGGCAAAACCTCTATGTAATGAGTGCTGGAGAAGATGCACCACATTTTCACTCTACTTGTTCTTCCCTTCCCAAAAAATGAGAAGTGCTGCTGTAGATTCCCCTCTCTTTTAAAGGATTTCTCCAGATTTAGGGTTCCCCCCTATCCCTTATTAAACAAGCAGATTCCTATCTACAGGCTGATAAATACTGATGTTGGTGTGATGATGCTGAAATTATCTTTTCCATAAGGATCTAAAGTAAATATTCTTTATGTAAAAGTTCAATTTATAACCTATATATATTGGGAGACAGTGGTAAATTAAAATCATAAGCTTTTCCTTAATTATGTACAAGGGTTCCTGTGGTCTACTGCCACATTTTACTGCAGTAAAACACTAAAAACTGTTTGCTACAAAATAGCGATGCAGTTTTATACCTTTTTTATTATAATGTTTGCTGAATTTCCTACACACATCAAATAACAGAGAAATTAAATGGGACCTAAAGAGTTTTAGAAAATTAGTGTTACAGGGAATTTGCTGAAGGAGCTGGAAGGCCAGATTAAAACATTTTCCAGACCTGCTGAGAGCTTATCTTAAAACATGACCAAGATAATTGCTTTATTTTCCTATACTGAAACATCTGGAATAAGTTCCTAACAAGATAAGAAGTGTATGGCAACTGCAGCATAGTGTTACACTCCCACATAGCTTTTCATTTAATGTGTTTCAACTACCACTTGGCCAAACAGAGAAGAAAATTCAGTAAAACATGTTCCAACTTGAAGAAGTGTACAATCTTTTCTATACCCTGTGACTGCTCACGTGATTTGTCTCCTGCTTCTCTTTCTCAAGGGCTAAATGTTTCAGGGAATCACAGTTTCTAGTCAGCAGAGCAACCACAACAAAGCTCTTCTGTAAATGAAAACTACATCCAGCCTCTTCTGTTTTTATGTGTACATGAAACACACTCTTATTAGCCTGTATCTGTTGTTGTAGACTGTGATGTCTAAGGGAGTTAGGCACCTATTTATAAATCTCATCTTGGATATTCCCTCTGAAGATAATTATTTCCTGATTCTTTATGACTATATGGCATTAGAAGATAAAAGTGTTTTCACTGAGATAACTTATTTGTTGTTGAGCTTTCCATTAACAACAATATGCTCACTTTTCTACACTGCCTGTGATTTATATACTGAAGATATAAGTGCATACAGCTTGAAAATATAGAAATACTTGTATTCAAAATAAATCAGAATATATTTCATATTAATAGCAAACTGCAAGATGCTAATGAGGTGCTTTTTGGACAGAAAGCTCTGTCAGGCCTTTTTGCAACAATACAACAGAGTGCTGTCTATGCTCAATACACATGAAAGCAGGAGTATTTTGCTGGGTGATCAGCTCCAACCATTCCTTCTAGGAAAAACATATGAGAATGATGCAAGACTTGCAAACCCACACTTAACAAAAAGAAAAAAGGAATAATTATCCATTTACAATGAATATATTTGTGACACAGAGAGAGGACTCACCATTTCTTGATGCTGCAAACCTAACTGCATAAATTCTGGTAGCAAACGTAAAAGGTCGTGGAGACCATTGCCAGTGTCTGAGCTGTTCTGTTAGAATATCCTTTTTCTGCTAAAATGTACAAATCAAATCTGAAGTATTCCTTATTGGGTGATCTGTTCGCTTTGTAAGTCAGGAGTCTGACTTCTGCTCCCTCGGAAAGATATGCCAGCAGCAATAGAATGTCTTATCCCCAGCTGGAAATTACCAGAATCATTGTTTCAAAGTTTTTTTCTTGGAATAAATGCAGTTTCTGTGACTGCCTCCTCAGCTCCTGAAACACTGAAAAAAAATGTATGTATGAATGAGCCCAGAAGGTAAACTTCAGCATCTTTCCTCCCAGCCTTTTTATTCACCATTGGAAAGTTACAATTTAATGATAGCTACAAAGTCTGCAAGCATACTTTTGATTTTTAAAGCAGTTTGTCAAGAACTGCTCTGGTTTTTTTGTTTTGTTTTGTTTTATTTTCAGAATATTTATTTGCCTTTCAAGTATTTTCAAAACATTTTAACACTTCCAAAATATAGCGATTTAATTGTTATTTGAAATAACTTTCTAGTTTGAGAAAATCGGTTGACTGAGACAAAACAAAGTACCCTCTTAGTGCTGAAATGCTATCTAAAATTTACATGTGGTCTAACCAAACATTTGACATTTTAGTTTGCTGAGCATGTTACTTTTTTAATTTGTTTTCAGTTCATTCCAAAATGAATCCCTTCTCATCCCCCCTTTTCCTGGAATTGCAATTCAGTCAAAGAACTATTTTATTTTAACTTTAGATAACCATCTTATCTATTAGAAAGAAACAAAGAGAAGAAAAATACAGAGATAAGGCACACAGGAATTACCAAGAGTTAACAAATGTTCTTAGAAGTGTCTTTCAAAGAGGCAAAGACGGACATTTAAATCCCATTTCAGGTCATGTGTTCTATAGATCTCAAAGGCAGGAAAGCTCTAGCTTGACTCGGGGTTTTTCTGAAATCTCATTCTTGGATCCAAGTAGATTTTTGACATGATTATAATTCAATCCGACGATAATGGTCCCATCTGGCAATAGACTAGCAAGTCAGCTGAGACTGATGAAGGTGACATTTTACCTTCTCCAAATTCTTCATTCAAGAGCACAAAGGGCCTATAAATTTGATATTGAGCTCTTCCTTCTCACTTCCTGGCAGCATGTCCAATTTTCAGTCCTTTTCCCTTTTTTTTCCCCAAGAATATTCCTGCATTACATCTCCTGATGAATGTCACAAAATATTACTTATTTCCTCACTCTTCATAATCCAGTAACTTTTCCCACCTTAAGTTGGCAACATGACAGCTGCTTATCTTTGCTTTGACATTCTAAGTGTTATCTTTTCTTACTTCTTAGTAACTAGAGAAAGAATTAAGTGCGAACTTGGCTGTGTCTATTCCATTGCTGCAACCTTTTCCACAGGAATGAGGAAAACATAACAAAGGCAGATAGGCTTTTTTAATAGCAATGCAGACTTTCCCAGAGGTAGCCTGAGTGCTGTTTCTTGGCATTGCATTGTTTAGACTGGCATTTAGTATCTGAATACATTAGTACCTTGTGCTTAATTAAAGTAAACAAAGATTAAAAGTCTGCTGGTGCTTCCTAATTCAATACCAAGGTCTGTACTCACAAGACGAGACTGTGACTGCAGATTGTTTTCTTCAGCAGTGAGGTTTGCCTGTGAAGTTCCTTGTCTGTGCCATTTTCTTTTGGCCATTTTGGTTGTGCTCGTAGATCTGTCAGTCAGAAAGCTGTAAACCTTGGGGAGGAGAATGTAGAGAGGGAGAGAGGGTTTTAATCCAAACCTTTTTGCGTCTTTTTCATAGATCACCCCCTACTCTGTCAGTCTAAACACGAGGGCTTGTACATACAGGAGCAGGAAGAGGCAGGAGTGTTAGGGGAGAACCAGGAACCTTCTAGACTGGCTTCATCACTGCCAAAGCTGATAGTGCAAAAGGATAATCGATGGTAGAGAAGGACACAATATTTGTGATCTTGCATTGACAGAGATTCAAGAAGCTCATCTTGCTATAGGAGTGTTCCATGTAGGCTTCTTGTTTTGTTGCTCATTGCCCACCCAAATAATACATCCCTGAAGACAACAACTACATTAATCTATAGTGCTCTGCAAATTTCCATAAGAATTTTTCTCCAGGCTCTCCTAGGCTTTATTTTCTGTGTGCTGGCACAACGAACGTTGCAGCAGGTTTTTCTGTCTGACACCTCTCGCTCATCCTGATCACTATATTTATCGACACACAGATTTGTTTTTTCAATTCTCAACTTAAATCATACTCATTTTATCATCTCTGAAGATTGCTTGGCACTAATCTGGCTTTGGTTTGGTTCAGGTTTTTGTTTTAATGATGCTTCAACAGAGATCACTGAGTTTAAAAAAAAAATAAACATCCTTTCCAGCCTATTGAGGAAACCAACAGAAACTAACAGAATAAACCTCCATCTTGTAGGGTCATTTGATGGATAAACAAAATATGTATTCAGTTCCTACTTTGCTGGAACTTATCTTTATTTCTGACATCCATCCTTTGCCAGATTTTGTCATCCTCATTTTACTGAATGGTATTTTATTCCTCCACTCATCCTGTAGATCCTAACAGAACTATAAGAGAACATGAGTTTCTGTGCTTTGCATATATGGAAAAGAATGTGACCCACAGTGATATTGGCTTATCACTGACAATATTGTTTGGTTTTGTTACTTTTTATTGCCTTGTAAACTTCTAATATTTTGAGGTATGAAGTACTCCTAATCCTACTTATACTAACCTTGTAAAACAAAACTTGATTTCTTTTTTCTAAGCAAAACTTTACAAAGAATTTTTTTGTATTGTCAGAAATGCTGAAATACTGGAAAAAAATAATCAGCATTGCTTCATTCAGTCTGTAGTACTGTCTCTTAACTGATATGCTAGATAGGGGAGGAGGCATTTGAAATGGATTGAGAGTTTCTCTTTAGTCTGTCCTTTCTAAAGATGATTTTTGGGGAGTGGGGCTGATGAGTTCTTAGTCTACGGGGTTGCAAATTCCACATTCCACCTTCTTTGGTCTTTAGGAGATTGCTGTAAAATACCTTCCCTGTGCTTGGCCTTGTTCCTATACCTCTGCTGCTGACACCATCACCTGCCTACTCCAGACTCTTATCTGAAGGAAAATGCAAATCTTGTTCAAATGATGATAATGATCTCACACCAAGTAATAGCTATTTTGTTGCAAACCATCAGTCATGTGTCCCTTGTGCCCAAAGTTGTCACCAGATACAAAGAATGGGCAGGTCAAAGCAGTTCTCTTAGAACTAAGACATTAGATCCAGCCTAACACCAAAAGCCTGGGTTCACTAAACATTGTCTGAAGGTAAGTTGACATTTTCCCACTTAGAAACACTCATTCTGTGTGTGCAACAGAGAAAATGTGAGGAAGAATAGTTGTCCAAAAAGCAACATTAAGAACAACATATTCACCAAGGCAAGTCTTTTTCTAGTAGTAACTTTCTAGTAGCTATGTAATGCCATTCCACAACAGAAGGATAATATTCACTGGCTACGCCCTTACTGCAGGCACAGCACCTGGGGTGTGGGAGCTGCAGTGTTACTTACACTTATTCTTTGACTTCTGCCCATTCCTGCTGCCATGCTTTCAGCAGATGTTCTTAGTGGGGTTCACTGAGCTCTTCTGAGAAGTCAATAAGGGCATGCCCCACTTCCCACCAAAAAACATTTATCTGTTGCATACCACTATAAATCCCTCAATCCAAAGAATAGAAATCCATCTGCAAGGTATTCTCAGTAGCACAAAGAGGCTTACTGGAGGGAACAGGTTTTAGATCCATGCAATGTGTAGTTGCTAAACTCTAGTTGCAGCCTTTTTTTTTTCTTTCTTTTTTTTTTTTTTCACAGCTTGTTTCTCCATCCAGCCAGTTCTGAGTCTGTACAAATGTATGTCTGCTCTCTGCATTACTGACGGGATGGTGGGCAGAAAGAGTATGCAAATAGAGGAATTCCTATAGCATCTTCCCAAAGAGTCCTCCTTCCTTTCTGGGAAAAATACTTGAAGCAAACAAAAATCTATGGCTGCTTGTCTGTGTTCAAAGTTGAGTGAAGTGGGGGGCTTTAGAGCTTGAACCCATAGGGCCTATACTTTCCAGATACTGATGGTTTTATTCTGCTTCATTATGTTGAATTTAACCAATGTGTCTGCATTTCAGTAATTTGTAATGACAAAAGCACCATCTAAAATATTCCTTTAGTATAATCAGATATAAATTTATGACCATAAATATAAGGAAAAAAGCACTGCTTTCTGCAGATACAAATCTATTCCCCTTAGCTTAGAGGAACAGCTTATCATCAGATGATCCATTTAGCTGCATGTTAGTTGTTGTTTTATTTGCAAAGTTTTTGAAAGAATGCTGTTATCATGCAGTCTTTTAGAATAATGCCAGTAATACTCTGCCATTAGCTAAGAGAAGAATGCCATGACTATGAGATCTCTTCCTGCCTAAAGGCTGAAAGACATATTTATAAATTGGTGTGATCTCTTCACTAAGTAGTTGTTCAGGTTTGCCTTGACTCACTAGTCTCAGCAGTAAGTGGACTGGTAATTTAGCTTCTCTCTAATTTCTGACTATCTTGACCTCTACACTTTCTTTTTACATTATCAAGCTAGCACAGTGTTTTCTATGCACTAAATAATGCAGGCAATAATTATGTGTCTGTGTTCAAATAGAGAGAAGTTAGAGATTTTTATGTACTTTTGTTACTTTCTTCCACTGTGCGTCAAAGTTCCACACAGAGTGCCTGTTTTTACTTAGGATTTTTTTCCTTTTTATTAATCAGAACTTTTCAACCTTGTGTGATCTCTTTACAATTCCCTTTAGAATACATAATTGTACTCGATCAATTTGTTAAAGGCTTTTGAAGTGTTAAAAAAGCTGCATTAAAATTATTTTCCTCCAGGTTTTATGTTAATGAACATAGGTGCTATTCAAAGCAAAGTCAGTGTGTCAAGGGAACTTTAACTAAAGTTATTCATACATAAACTAAAAAAGGAAACATCTTTAGTGGAGGAAAATACATTTAATGAGTAAGTGCAGCACACAATTCCTCCTTTCAAAAATGTCACTTCATATTGAACCTCCATTCTAGATATCTTACAATTACTTTGTCAACAGAAGGTAGAGTAGTGATGGATGATACATTGGTTCTTGAAACCAAACTTTCTGTGAGTTACTTAGGGTGAAACTAAGTGCTTTTACATTCCAGTCTTTTTGATGATAGTGGTTTTATATTTATCACCCTGTCATTTCAGTTGACTGTATCAGCCTCTTCAGTGCAGGAATATGGACACTAATGGAGGTGTGTCCTTAGTGCTCTAAAGGGTCACAGATTCATTCCACTAACACATTCACAGCCCTGTTATAAGCTCAGAAATTGTTTTGCCATTTTAAACAGTAATCTGCAGCTGTAGGTGTATGAGGCCTGTGAAAAATGGTTTCTTCTGGTCTTTTTAGCCCATGCTACCTGTTTGAGGCTGAATATGCTTCTTTCAGCTTCCACTAATCCAATGTTACTGTTTTGCAACCTGCTCTATAATAGTCAGAATTCTACCAGGGCCTTGGGAGTCCAGGATCAGATTGCAACATTTATTTATAAGAAATTCTGTCAAGAATCAATAATAGTCTTGGGTCTCAAGTTCCTTCTTTAATAATACTTTGATATGATTTGTCACAAGCTAGCCCACAGTATCCACCAGATTTTATTACTTAGCTTGCAGCACAGTCTCTCATCTTTGAGTCATGAGATCAGCCATGGGGAGACCTTTAAAAAGCTATATTCTTTACTGTTTGGTTATTACAGAAAGTCTATATTACTCAATAATATCTTTTATAAGGTGTGCTGTCACATCTTCACATAGATGTTTAACCTCGATGTAGATATACTGAATGCCTGGAGGCCATTTTAGTGACATGGACATTGTTTTTCATGATTGGATGCCAAATGTATCAACAAAAACAACAGAAGTTGGGCCTTATTTTCACAGCTTGGTAGTTCTGACTGAATCTCATAGTAACTGTCGATAGCAACTAAGATTTTATTTAGAGTGTAGAGTGTAACATTTTTATTACTTGAAAGTAGTAGAAATTCTGTGAAAGCAATTTAGATTACTTTCCACTGTAATATCAGTTTCTTAGGTTCTACTGTGTATCTCAATAAACAAGATCCTACCGTGTCACTCGCATATTGTGCTTCTAAATATATAAGATTTAACTCAGACCTGAAATTCATATAGTTACAGTTGGCATTTACTTATACAGGCGGTTTACAAAATGAATTACATGTATTGTTGACTTAAGGCACAGTATGCTTGATGCAATGAAATTCTTAGCAAAGTTTGTTAAAAAGTGCTTTGAGTGAATACAGTCAACCTGTGAAATCAGATCCTGCTCTTCCATTTTTGTGAAATTAAGAACCAAGGCATCGTAGAGGAAGACAGAGGTTTCCTCTCTGTATCTTGTGTGTCATCAGTCACGCACACCAGTAGTGCCAGTTAAACTAGTAAAAGATTAACATCTTTTCATATATCATTTTTTTTTCCAAAAAATATTTTGAAACAATTCTATGCTTATACATTTATTTATATTAGCTCTTAAAGTTTTCCTGTTAATAACAGGAATTGGTTATTGTGAACTTCTCTGAATTTGAAGTTTCTTTCCATTTGCTATGTTGTTAGACGAGAAGGAAGCCTTTAATTAGGGTACTGTTGAAAATTGAGTTCATTTTTTTGGGCTAGACAAGCTTTCTCCAGGATGGAAGCACACACATCTATCAATATTACTCATAGTGAGTATCTTAGAAAGAAGTAGGTTTGGTGATTTAATTTTAAGGGATTATATCTCCCTGGTCTATAATATTTTTTAAGCCTGTCCCAGTAAAACTTGTAAAGCCAGTAGGTCTTTGTGAAAACCAATCCTCATGTATAATAAAGTTACATGACCTGTTTTAGCTCATAGCTAAGAATACTAAACTATTAATAGATCCATAGAGGGCTGTAATGCACATACTGCAAAACAAAAATAATTTAAAATTCTTTATTAACAGCACATTGTAAATTTTGAATTAGAGAGAGACAATCTTGAATTGACTCTAAAAATTTCCTCTACTTTACTTTGGAAATATGACATTTTAATGGACTAAATTAACTCCAAGACTAAAAATGCACATTGGTTAGAGAAAGATTTTTATCCAATAAAATCTATGGAGATTCTTTCCTTAATGAGAATTTTATTGTTAACTGGAGATCTTTCCTTCAAAAGACTTTACAAATAACTTATCCTAAACCAAGGAGTTTAGTACTAGATGTACTAAATGTACTAATTCTGTAATATCTGAAACAGTGTATTTATTTTGAAAATTGGTTCAATTTCTGGCAAAAGCCTTAGAAAGGATTTGATCAATAAATACAGCAATGTAGAATAATCAGTTGTAATGGTCATTTTCAAGCACCCTAGTAAATTAACTTTGTAACAATTATTGTTGACTAATTATTTATTTTGAATGGTTAAACAAGAAAGATGAAAAATATCCTTAGACTATGTAACATAGTCTAACATTCAAATTTCTGAATAATTTACCTGCAGGTAGCATTGACTTAAGTAAGAAAAAATATTAAAAGAAAGACATTGAAAAAGAATCCTGAAGTAGCCTAAGGTAAAAAAGCAATGGTATCAATTAGATCTGGACTTGAATACTTTCTATGTAAAATAAAGCAGAAAAAAAAAAAATAATCAGGAAAGATGTGACGGTTATCAGAAAAAAAAAAAAGAAGTGCACATTTCAACATTAAAATTAGAGAGAGGCAGTGGAAACCTCTCTTCCTCCCTAAATTTCATAAAATAACCCATGCTTTAAATTAACAAACAGAGAACATGTTAATCCTCAACTTGTCTTTTCTAGCTCGACCTCAAGCCCGTGAATTGGATTTGTTGCACCAGAACAACTAATTCTGCTCAAGCCTTGCTCTTTTCCTTAGAGCTGTTATTGCCCCCCCTGAGGAATGTAAAAGGAAAGAAATATGCCCATCACATGACCAAAATGCAGATCTGGCCTGTCATCTGGCCTGATTTGTACCTGACACAGTCCTGCTTAGCAGCTACTTGATTTTTTTCAACAGTGGCTTCTGTGCATCCATTGAGAAAGGACATTTAGGAGGCCTTCAATGCCTGCAGAAAAAGATGTGTTATTAGATGAATCTAGAAAGCTTTCCCTTCCTAACAGAAGAATATTGCTCTTTTCTAACTTGCCTGTCAGCTATGCCAAACTCTTGGTTTTCATCATGCTCAAGTCTCTGGCAGTGTATTGACTATCCCTCTAACAAGAGCATGACATATTCTTATTTTTTCCATACCTAGGAATAGAATAAAGAATGCACAGTTTTAACATTTTAATACTATAAATGTATAGTGGATATGTGCATATTTTTTAAAACTAGTAGCATAATCTATCTTTTCAAGAGCCTTCATTGTTACTGGTTCTGAAGACTCTCACCAAGATACTCACTCTGAAGTACAAACCCTATCAGACTAATTCAGATTATGTCTTTTTTCCTTGAGCCTCATGATTGCAGCAGTCCATTCTGACAAGCCATTGTATATTTCCATAGTCAGTTAGCTCTAACATAATAGCTGGTTCTGTAAAACCTCTCAAAATTCAAAGCAAAACAACATGCATGGGTACTCATTGTGTGAGCTTGATGATTCTTTGAAATTTATTGTGTACAGGCATCATTAGTTTTATTGGTAGCAGGCCAATTGTGGCAGAGGTCTATTTAGCGTGTGATAGGGAAGCCAAGGAAAGTGTTAACTTGGGTTTTGATCTTATCAGCTTCAATCACTTCCATAAATCTGTGTTCCAGAAATGCATCTAAGTTTGTCCTAACTTTCCTGGGAAGCCCATATTTCCCTCTAGTCCCATCAAAGTTCACTTTATTAACCCAGGAGTTATAGGTTTCAGCAGAAATAAATTCTTTCAGCAGCGACAAAATGTACTTGTCGGGCTTTCCACCAGATTCTCTGAAAATCTCATTCTTTTGTGTAGGAGCCACATTTTGTATGCTTACCTCTGGCAGCTCTTCTGTAGTACATTTGCCATCCCCAGCACCCATGTCCAGACCAGTAATACTCATGTATTCGTCAGCTGGCATTTGTATTCACATCAGATCACTTGGGCATATAATTCAGAGAGGCTAAAATAAATGGTTGCCATTTTTTTGAAGAGAACCAGGAGACAGGAAAAGAGCAGAGGAAAAAACAGGTTTATACTCCTGAGCATTTCTATTTCAATCCTAAGTCCGGCACACTCATCCTTGGCTTTCAGCTGAGCAGAGTAAACAGTCACAGTTGAGATAATGGCTTGTTTGCAGTGCTCTACTAGTTACGCCTTCTGGAAGCATTTGAGTTCTCTTGCTTAGAAGTAGAAAAATGCCTTTGAAAGGTTGATCCTCTTGAGCAAGCTTTTGATTTTCTTCTTTAGCAAATTTACCCAAATTTGGCAGATCTGTTGGCTGATGTTTTTGATGTTTTCTTAAGAATCTGGCTGTTGCCTATGTTATGTTTATATATGTTGCATGTATATCTCTGTAGTTGTTATATGGCTTTTTAAAGGCCACTTCAGAGTTAATTCAGCTGTTCTGGCCTTAGATCTGAAGAACAGCATCAGTGAACAGGTTTTGACACTCTAGGTAACAGGCAGTGGCTGACAGTTTTTGAATATTTACTTTCTCTAATCTGAACCAGGGAACTGCTTGATCACAAGATGAGAGTTTGGCCAGAATTGCAAGGAGACACTTTCAAATTAAGAATGTGAAAGGAATTAGAAGATAATCCTCTGTTCAGCATCTGCTCTCCGACAGAACTAAGTGGGAGAGAGTAAAGACACCAAAACAAGGAAACCTAATTTGAGCTGTTTAGTCTCCTGAAACTAAGTGTAGATATGTAGTATTCTTTTATTTCTAGACTCTTTTTTTTTTCTGCTGTGATATTCCTGTAGCTAATTCCATTTCTCCCTGTGAACATTATGACATCATGGTGGTCACAGAGGAAATGGAGGAGCACATCTACACTGCACTGTGCTGTGTAGAAAGCAATATAGCTATAGCACTATATACTGTATACTTACAGGGCTGCATTCCCTCCAGAATGTAAGAAAGCTCATTTAAATTTACTCCAGAATCTATATATTACTTTACACTGTTCTGTGACAGAAGATAAGCCTAGCACAACTTGCTGGGATTAACATGGTTGGAAATATCAGGCATTTCTGTAACCTTATCAGATCAATCTAAAAGTTCCATTGTAGAAATTAGAACATTAGTGAGTTCAAGTTGGAAAGAGGAGGGACTGGGAGGAAAGGGACAGCTTCACCTCCGAGCTGCAACGTGAGTTCTTGGGAAGTGAACTCAATGCACCAAGACTGACCTGAAATGAAGGCTATTGTTGTGCTCACTGGGACTCTACTGTGCCATGGGTGTGCATTAGGTCGCTCATCATGTGGGCTAACATGGTGGTTCTTAACTCCTGAATGGCAATCACTGTATTAGGATGCTGGGAGCACAGCACTGGAATGTGCTGTTCCAGTAACTCATTCATTAGCATGGACCATCCAGAGAAGGAACATGCTCACTGCACACTGACAAACTCAGACCATTTGGCAGCTTCTGAGGTTTTTTTGCAGGTTGGCGTTGTGACATGGGCTGAGCTTTTAACCTTGCCCACAACATTAATAATATTTAAATTGAAAGAATACACACTCCAAGCAGGGCATGTTCCCAAGTTTGTGCCAAGAACTAAGCCATACTATACCTCAGGACTCAGCACTGAAGTGCTTATTAATTTTTCCCTGTAATTCTTAATAACATTGTATTGCAGTATGCAAACAACAAGGACCTCTTTGATAATTTACCCTCTGCAAGTTCAAATCCATGTTAGTGAAAGAATCTGTCTGCCTTACATTTCAGAATTAATGAATTCAAATTCTGTTGGGATTGTAATTTTATTGGAAATTCTGTGTATCTTCTCTTGTTATTATTTCTGGGTCAAATGGATCATTATATTGATTGATCAACACTTAATTTGTTATTATCCATAAGTACTCAGCAAATAATGAAAATACACTGTCACTTTGTTAAAAAAGAACAAGATAGACAGTATTAGGTTACTTTTTAATTAATTTTTGCATACATGTAGATCAAGCCTTGTATATCTTTGGAGCTTTGGCTGACTACTTAAACGTCTGGCAGGAAAAGCTGAGTAGTAAGGTAATCCATATATTTATATATAGAGAGTAAAACCTGCATTTTTACTAGTGTTCACTGTAAAAATAAACAACATGTATGGCAGTAGGGTTTATTATAATGCTGTAAGTTAATGGTCTTGAGCACAGCAACAAACTTTTGATGTTGCCATACAAATCAAGCATTTCTGTAGCATAATAAACTTGATTTAAAAATTTAAAATCATGCAGCTCCGTTCTAGGAATTAGGAACTCTGTACTTTCTAACTGGAAAGAAGAAAGAATGGGAATTTAGTCATATTTATTTATTTATATTGATTGATTTATGGTATTGTCTTTTTTCAAACTTACTGCTGATTCTCCTGGATTTGTTAAGCACATTTTCTCCTAAGTCCAGATTCTGACATGCCATAAAATGTAGAAGAAGCACTGTAACACAGTATTCAGACATGTAAAGCACATGGACATGTGTATTGTATCATTACTGACAAGTCTTGAGGACAAGACACTGGACCTTATTTTCAAACATTCTGAGAGCATACAAATCTAAGCAGAGCTTATAAAAGCTTATAAAATCTTGTTTCTCAAAACTGGGATTTTTTTCCCAGTGTGAGTAACCAGCATCTACCTGTAAGAAAATCTGTAAGGTAGTCTTTCTGTGTCTCAGCTTGCCTAACTCCTGCCTGGAGTAGGAATACTCTTACCACGAAACAAAGCAGACCTGACAAGAGAAATGATATTTTTTTCTGTCACACTCATCTTACATGGGCCAGAGTTAGAGGCATTACAGATTAAAATTACTGTTTGCAATACTGACACTGCAGTATCAGCCATATCAGTACCTATCATGTATTTTTTTTTTCTATTGATCAGATCTAATAGTGTGCTCCAATTATGAACAGCAGCATCAGTAAATGTAGTGGGTTTGCACATTATCCCAATTCCTATGCTTAAGCACCAAAATATCTGACTGTTCCTCTCTGAGTGCATTCCCTGATGTACTTGCACGTGGGACTTACAATTACTTCATCTGTCTCATAAATCCCTCCACAGTATCCTTGACTAATTACAAGTGGGCAAACGAATGTATTGTTGTTGGCGCTGACCCACACAGCGAGTGGCCAGCCGAGGGGCCAGGAGCCAGCCCAACTGCTCAGCTCTCAGGTGAACCTTTCTTCCATGGAAGCACTGGTCTGCTTTTCTTTACTACCCAGGTGCCAGTTTTTGTCAAGCTTATGGCAGACTATTTCCTTACATTTTTGCCCCTCCTTAAAGGAGAGGAACTGACAGATGGGCAAAAGAGCAAACAGTGCTATGTTACATAATTTATCCTTTAAAACCAGGCTATAATGAGATAGAAAACTTCACTCACAAAGTTAGGAAATATCAAACAACATGCAGAAAGTTATGTGACTATCACCACTCACAAAGTTATGAAATACCTCATAAATATGAAATATCTTATAAATATAAAAGGTGGAACTCTGATTTATGCCAATAATCTCTTCAAGCACTAATGTTTATCTAATGGATTCAGCTACCAAAAATCATTGCATATGCTGCAGAAAGTATTATAATTTGGGATTCACCTGTGGCATTATATCAAAGCTAAAATTATTCCATGAGACTTTGGAAGGTTCCATATTGGTTGAGACTACGTGCTTTTAACTAAAAGCTTCTCCTTTCACTTTTCATCAACAGAAGTGGAACAATTAATGCTTCAAAATACAAGAGAGGCTTTTGTTCTTGTTTAAATTTTTGTACCTTAGCTTGAAAGGTATCTTGAGCTCCTTTGAAGTTTTCCTTTAATATACTGCACCCAAACCACTTCTTTCTAAGAGCCTCATTTAACTTTTACATTTTAAAGATCTTTCAATGCAAGTCCAAATGTAACAAAAGAAAGTGATAATTGTTGAAACAGGCCGAGTTGTTGAATCCTGTAAACACTGAATCTTATGGAAGCCACATGCTGGAAGCATCTTGTGCAACTCTGGCTCAGGTCTACAGTTGGCAGGTAGGTCACATCGCATAGAATTTGCTTCATGCTCTGGACTAATGTTTTCTTGAATTATTAATCAAGTTTAATAATTCACAGAAACCCCAATTCCACAGAACTTGTGTGGGCCCTTGCTGAGAGCCCCACTTGCTGCCAGGTCCATTCCCTCAGAGTCTGCTTGTGCAATTCTCAGACCCAAGCTTAAATGAAAAATCTCTGTGAAGTCAGTGGTTAGACTTCTATAGATTTCACTGGGCACTGGATTGGGCTGTATATTCTTTGATAAAGCCTTGAGTTTTCTCCTCTCTGTGTTTGCAAATAGTTTCCACCCTGCTGATGCTAACAAGAACAACTCAAATGCTGAGATTTCAAGTGAATTCACTTAGCACTGAAGGCAGAAAGTCAAGACAATCAACACTGAGGAGCAAAGGATTGTTTGCAATGAATCCCAGTACTTCCTTTGCACTCCCAGTGACTATATAGTGGTATTCCTACCTAACAGCCAAGTACAGTATTTAGTAGAGCATTCAGAATTTGTGAATATTTTCACACTCCTATTTAACTCTCTGAATTCCTTGTGAGGAATTCCTGATACTCAGTGTACAATGTATTTAATTTATCATATTAGTTATTTGCCATTTTAGATTTCTGATGAGTCCGGTTTTGTGTCTCTGATGTTGTCATTAGACTCAATCACACGTGAGCAAATGTTGATGTTTTATTGTGGTTTATGAGCCACAAACTCATCATGCCTGTATTTCTGCTTGGTTCTGTGCTTCTACCAGTGTTGTGGGAACTCACATGCCATTTCAGACATTTGAAAGTCTAATTCTCATGCACCATATTTTCTTTTTTTCTTTCTGAACTGGGGCATATGTCCCTTTCTGTAATAATTTAATTAACACTTTGGAATAATGATGCATTAATTAATTCCAGATTACAATGGAAATGCTACAGAATTACACTTTATATCAACATTAATGCAAAATGAGTTCCTCCTGGATAATATTTCTTACAGAGAATACAAAAAGAGATAATACTAATTAGGCCATCAATTTAAATTTACCATAATTTCAATCCATGTCACTTATCTGTTCTCTCCCACAAAACCTTCTGTTCCACCATGCACTTTTTGCTGCTTTGATATCAGTATGGCAGCCAGACTGGGAGTCATTCTTTTAATGTGCATTGTTATTCATTGTAATGCACACCTGTACAATAATCCTGGTTTTGATGGCTGCATTGTGAAGGATTGAGCTTTAAAAATCTGATACAGGCTTAATAATGTTCTGACGTAGATCTTCTGTGGGTAGAGAAACTTCATTGGCAAAATAAACCCTCACCAGAGGCACGGGATTTTGTACTGTGCATGGCACATTATTAGACTGTAGCACACAGTTCAGGTTATTCTAATTCTTCCTGGCATGGCCCAGATTTGCTGCTGCAAATGAAATATCTGCAAAGTCATTCTTTAGTGAGCATTATTATTTTAACTGCTTCATACAAGAATGTGAGGCAAATAAGAAAGCAAGGTTTCTGTTCCCAAGTAGCTTCAGTCTCAGTAGTACATTCCCACTTTCAAGAATAAAATGGTTTCTTTAAAGCACATCTGATCTCACTTGCACTTTGCTGCTTTTTATTTTATATGACCATCATCTAGATGCTGCCTCTTGTACAGGCAAAACCAGAGGTTTAAAAAGGTAATTCTGAAATGCAAAGCATGAAAAAAATTTAACGGAGATGATTCAACTTCAATGAACATCCAACCAAAGCTTTGCTTTCTCCGTTTCCCCTCCTGACCCTCTGGCAGTCTGTGTGGAATCTGCTGGGTCACCAGAATTTCAGGCTCCTTGCTCTTCAGCAGCCTGTGTCAAAGACCACAGAGAGTCAAGTCACTGGAAGCCAGTCAGGCTGGTTTACAGGGGCTTCAGTTCTTTTGGAATTCCCAAGGTATGCAGGAGTTAGGTGTGCTTCTGTCCAAAACATGTAATGAAAATCAGTCAGGCACCTGGGCAGTCTTGGTTGTACCAGCAGGCTAGGAGACTGAGAGTTCTTCTCCCACTGTGAACAACTTTGCTTGGGAATTATGAAAGGAATTTTTTTTATTTTCCAGAATGCAGTTTTTCAGAATTTGCTGCAGGATTAATTTTAACATATTTGAGAATTTTTATTCCAAATACAAACAATACCAGATTTTGAAATTCTCTGTGAAACAGACTGTTGACACAGGTCTAGTTGCTGCCTTCAAACACCAAAATATCCTCCTTTATGTATCTAGTTTTGCTCAGCAAATTTTAATTGTATACTCTTGTAGTAGTAACTTGTATTGATTTTATTGTATAAAATGGAATTATTTAGTTCTACACAGAAAATGCTGATGTCCTGATAGAATGTTTTCATCAACGAGGGGATTTCAGGAAGTGTTGGCCACACAGCTCAGGAGTCAGTAGTTGTGAGGAACTATGGAGTAGTGACAGAGTTCAAAGAAAACAAACCCCCATATATATGACCCTGCTTTATGGAAAAAAATGTTTCATCCTGGATAATAGCTCAGGAAGTGCTTTTGCTGGCACATTGTGTATCTTCCAGAGGAGGGCATTCTTTTTTAGCAAACATTCTGAGAGAACTGTATGTCATGTAAAGAACAAGCAACTTCTATCTGATTAAATGACATTAGCCCTAAACCCAGAGGTGTATGGGAATTGACCATCACTAATATACATGGTATTGTGCTCCAGAATGAATTTCACACATTGTGCTCTGGCTTTAGCATACTGCATCCTCTGGAGTGTACCATTCTCTGTACCACATGGGCACATTTAATTTGTGCAATAGCTCCTCTCATTTGCAGAATTTATTTTGAATTTAGTCAGATACATAGATCTATGTGATTTGTTTTAGAAACTACCTCTTTATGTGGGACAGTCCACTATAACTGGCCATCACTGCCCAGGACTTTTAAAATAATATATAGTTGGGAGTAATGAAGTGAGTGGATTTTTGAAAATACAAAGAAAATTTACTTTCCAAGGAGCTATCTGTTAGATAGTGGAACAGACTTTTTGGAGAGCTACAGTAAGCTCCTGTCATTAGATGGGCTTATATTCACTCCAGCATAGACAATCCACTAGAAAAAAAAATACAATAATTACATGGACAGAACTGATGTTGATCCCAACTTTCTGGAATTAAAAAAATCTCACAAATCTTTTCTGTAACCTCTGTGAGGGCTGACAAAGACAGGCTTTTGTAGATCAGGACTCAAGCAAGTTTGATAAAACAGCCTCGAGTAGTAAACCAGTCCTTGTGCTGAGGAAAACTTTGCTTTGTGCCAATCTACACTGTGTTTTCCCATCTCAAGTGCTATTAATCCTTTACTTTCACAAGCAATGAAGTCTGTTCAGAAAAAAAGTAAAGAAAAAAAAAGTGAAGTTTATTTTTAGATTTTACATGTAACATCAACTAGAAACTAATTGGATTAAATATTTAGCTCAAAAATAGCACTCTTTTCCAGACTTTTTGTTTAGGTTGCCAGTTTTAAATATGTGCTTTTTCTGTTTAAGTCTTCGTATTGTTGGGGTTTTTTTTCCTCATTAAGTTATGTGGTCTCAAAATAAAGAACTTTTAATTTTTTAGATTGTATTAACCATTGGTATCATGGAGATACAAATGAAATCTTTTAGCTGAACATCTATCTGATGGTGCTGTGTTTAGTTCAAACTACAGATTAATATCTACAGGGGATGGAAATAGGGTTGGATGCCTCTCTTGAAGATGACATCTTTATATGGAACATAAAACTCTAAATGTGCAGATGTCAGAGTAAAGTTCAAGTATTATAGTACCCACATATTTAAGCACTAGTTTGGTTTCTTTCTGGCACATTTCCAGTCTAAAATCAGATGTGGAGTACTTGTGGCTGATAGAGGATTTCAACAGCTCTTCAACTTTAACTTTACATTTAAGGCTTCTGCAGGACATCCTTCTTCTATGACAGCACCAATACACTGGTGACACCTGCCTCTTTCCAGTTGATCACACCTGTTGCCACTTATGTGCATTAACAAATCAACCAATAACCTTCTTCTGGTTCTCTTTTTCATCTGCATTAATACTGTTAGCTCTGTGCTTTGGAATGAAGATATACAATGTATGCCTTGTTTAAATGAGTTTTATTGAGCGCCAAACCCACTTCTGGTCATACTGCTTAACGATACCTTTAACTCAGAAAGGATAATTATAATAATGAGCTTTTTTTCACAGGTATATGTAACTTTTGAATAATTCCATCCACATATAGTTTTATTTATTTACCTGTGAATTTATTGTTCTATGTCTTTTGTCCCAGAATAGGACTGTTCATATTCATATAACTCTTTGTATTTATGTCTGTGAAACAGAAAATGCCTAAAAGAACTAACTTCGAAGGTTCTGCTGGTAGCCAGAAAACATGACAACCTTACCACAATGCTGTATGTTGGAGCACAACATAAACAATACCAAGCTAATCCCAGAGGGGATAATACATCCACAGGGAGTGGGTAGCATCATGAGAAGTTACTAACTTGGATTCTGAGAGCAAGCCAACCATGGGCAAATGATGCTACACCTGAGCTCCACCCTGATGGTGGTTAACAATCAGGGACAGCAGTGCACTGATGATGCTGTGCTGCTTCCCATTCTGCTGCGTTGGTACACCCATGAGTGGTTGCAACTAGTTCAGAAACATTGCACAGATTCTTTTCAAAGGCAAGACAAATATTAATACCACTAGAGTTCCATGCTCAAATTTTTCTGGTGAAAATGTTAAAAATCACTACTTGGGTATATTCATCAGAGCTATACTACATAGACTGGCTAATGACTATTGAACCTTTGAAATATATAAGTTCAAAATGCTGTATATATAAGGGTAAAAATCTGTAACAGTTGAAGTATGTTTGATAAACTCAGAGAAATCATGATCAGCTCATGGATGCATAGTAAAAAATGTTTTCTAAGTTATTTGCTATGTATTTTTTATTAACCTCTAACAAGTATCATACAGTATAAATGTTTGGATTTTTTAAATTATTTTAAAAATTTTATTTCAGCTCCTAGGACATAAACAAATCTGTGGGAGCTAGCTGGGAGTTTTGCAAGCATATCTGAATGGCAAATCAACTGAGGTAAGATGGAGTTTATGTCCCTGAACATATTGTACGATCAGTGGTTAAGGCAGGGTTTAAATATAGATTGGAAACCACAGAGTATTAAGTATCTAGTAATATTTTACCTTATGGAGTTAAGTCTACAACTAAACTTAACAAAGAGGTAATGTGAAGTAGAGTGAAAAAAAAATCACTGGGTGGTCTCTGCCACAAACTGTATTGTGTGGTGGAAAAGGCTGAGAGCCATGAGAAAGATACTGGGACCAAACATGACATACTGTATGTATTAAACATCCTACTATTTACCTTCTGAGAAAAGTTCTTTAAGAACTTGTGGGTTTGTTAACAAAATCTTTATGGCATTACAGGAATCTAAAAATCTGGTATGAAAATGCTAGTGTTAACCAAACCTTTAGGTGGAGCAAATTTTCCAGAGTTACAAAAATATTGTTTTTATGTGAAGCCAGGGAATGGATACCATATAAGTGGATCTCAGAACATTTGGATGGCCTTTGAAAAAGCACAAACATTACTTTTTCATTTGTTCTCATTAACAACGGTGAACTGAAAATAGCTGAATGCTGTACATGAAAACCATGGCTAAGTAGATTTGAATCATAGAGAAAATCCAGGGGCAAAATATAAGGGAAAGTGCTAAAAAGAAGGTAGGTCACTCCTATGAAACAAAATTAATGCAAGGTTTGTTTGTTTTCTTGATTTCTTTATTCTGAAGTGTCAGGGGGGTCTGAGTGCACCACCAGGCCTCAGTGGCCTGGAGCAGCCTCTGGAGGCTCCCTCACCCTTCTCACAGACAGCACCACATTTCAGACCTGGGGGCTGTGTGCAGGCAATGCAAACGAAACGGACTCCTGCTCATTTCTAAGGCTTTTGAGTCAAGGTCCTTAAGTACATGCATTATGTTCTCCCTCTCCTCGCTTCAGTCTCCTCAAAATTACCACTCATAGCTTAATGAATAAGCACTGTAGCCTTAAATACTGAAAGAGGAAGATTAGAGAGTGAATGCAAAGAAGGAGTTCTAGTGCTGCCTTATTGCTGCTGCTTTATTTTTGATTAATGGAACAATAAACGTCAGTGAGAACTGCTTGGGATAGTTCAAGAGATGAGTACAGATGCTTGTCTTGTTGCTCTTCAAAGGACATTTACTACCTTAAATATTCTATGATTGTAATTTTGGTTGGGGATTGGTGGCTCTATTCCATTTGTATGGGTATCCAATTACAGCTCAAATATTTGCACTTGACAGCAGTTTTAGACTACGTAGTTAAATGAAAAATGAACCAAATACAGCACATACTTTAGTAACAATCAGTCTTGAGAGAATTTTTTAAAGAACAACTTCTGACCCACCAGGATTATTAAACATCCCATAGCATTTTTTGTAAGATTAGTCACAGTGTCTTTTCTGAAACTCAATTTATATTATTACATTCTGCCTCCATAAATCGCCCTACGGTATCAACGGAATATAGTATTCTTCTGTCACATACCGTTGTAGAAAGTTAAAAAGCTGTCATGTTCCACCTCAGAAATGGATCCACTTTGCTAGAATGTAATGCAGTTCTATTACAAGATTTCGATTTTTTGTTTTGTTATTTTACAATCCAGTACATTTGCAAGAAAATCACATTATTTTTTCAGTGCTTCTCGGTGTCCTCATCTGCATCTGTTAATACGGAAATTAGAAGTATTAGTATTTTGAAAAGGCACTAAGTTCCAGGGATTGTCCCCTAGAACTGTCCACAAAAGCAGGAAAACCATACATTTCCATTTGTGTATGTGCTTTTATTTATACATGCACCAGCAAAGAGCCCAGTTTCTGATTTCTCAAAACTTCGCTGTTACACAAGCAATGACTACACACTGTAGATGAAGGTCCCCAAAAATGTGATTCTTTATTTATTATATTTTATTTACTGGCATGCAATATGGTGATGCAATAAATGTCAGTCCTTTCTTTTGCTCAGTATCAAGCAAGCAGCTCGTTCTCCTTTCTTAAGTCTTATCTTTTCATGGAGAACCACTAGCTCTGCTCTTCCTGCTTCTTACATATCTCATTAAATGTTTGCCAGAATGGGGATATAAACCTAGTACTCTATCCAGATTCAAGTGAATAATTGCATTCTGTCTACCTAAATTCCCTCTGAAATTTCATTTGTGTATAGTATATTTCTTAATTTCCTGCTCTTGGACCTGTTCTGGCATCTGTTGAAGTTAACAGGAAGTTCTCAAAGACTTTGGTGAAGGGAATATCCATGAACTGTGGTGTAGCTCTGTTGTATTCCACAACTTGACATAAGCAGAGTCTGTATTATTATAAATTGATTGCACTGCGTTATCTTCACCAGTTTGGAAAACTCTTCACATGTCATCAGTATTATCAGGATATTCAAGGGATAAGGAATGGGAATTACTCTTATGTATGTACTCTGCAGAGGACATAATATCTGTTAAAGTTACAAATATAGATACGTTTGATCCTGGTGTCACTGAACTTCATGAAGATCATTCTTTTGACCATCCGAAGTGTGGATGTCTAGTTAACTCTAATAGCAGTAGGGCATAGTACATGAGGCATGGAAATTCTGTCTTTTGTGGATGTGTGTGCAGAAAAAAAAAGAAGAAATAAGTTGTTCAAAAAATAAATTGCAGTCTTTTGAATCTCAGAACAATGCCTAAAGCACAATACTCCATGGAACTTCATCAAGGAATGAATGCAGTTGCAAATAATTGGCGCTCTGTACTTTCTCAGAAAACTTTGTATATTTTTCAGAATGTATTTTTGCTTTAATATTTCTAGAGATAAAAATGTGGATTTTCGAGCCCTTCTCACTTTTCTCTTAGAAGTTCTTTGGAGGAGACAAAAAGAACATGTCTCATTGAGTAACTCAAAAGGCAGAAGAAATTGTAAAGGTAATTCAGACCTGAGCTTTCCTAATGTTTTTGAGGTACTCAGGCCAATCTTTAACCAGAACTGATTTTATTAAGTATTTTAATGAAGTAAAGGTCACTGTCTCATGAAACTAGATGACTGCAGTCTGGAATATATTTGATACAGTTGTTCCCACCTTCTTTTCTCTTGATGATTATGTTTTATTATTTATTCATTTCACTCTCATTCTTGCGACTCTTGGTTGTGTTGTCATAAGCCAGGCTCAGGCTGTGGCAGGACACAGCATTTACTCCTCCAAAGACTCTGTCATATACTTTAAATCCTTGGCCTTATCTATTGGCATGAAAATTGCCAGTATTCTCATATACAACATTCCTTTTCTCTGGCCTTAGACAAAACTGGGAGCAGGGCTGGTATAAACGTCTGTGATGGTGGCTTCATACCATTTCTCAGAAACCAGCGGCGGTATTCTGCAGTGAAGCAAGACCAGTGGAGAGAATCTCAACAATTTAATTCTGTCATTCTTACTGTGGCAGTGGGAGGTCATTTTAATTCAAGAGCAAAAACAACAGTCTTGCAGCATCACATACAGTGATTCTAATAATTTTTAAATCCTCTAAATCGAAAGTGTGGTACAGGTAAGCAAGCTGATAAAAACCCTTCTGACAAGAAAGAGGGTTTTATTTTGTATCATTTTAATTTTTTCCTGCAACTTGCTGGAGTCATAACCTAGGGCGAGATTAATTAGAGCCAATGAAGCAGTCTTAAGTGAAGAAAAAAATCAGCATTCAAAAAAGTGTTGATTAGTTTCTAATTATTCTGTGGACTTTCTCTGTAATGGATTGTTGCTCTCTTAACTCTATCTAAACCCACCAATATATGCCAGTGTAGTCGGAACACCTGGGAAATTCCTTCATAAAACTTCCTTACTAGTTGCTTCTCCAGACACCCTTATGACATGATTCATTTCATTGCTTTTTGTCAACAGTTGCACAAGGTGGATTTTATTTTCTGAAGATTGTAATAATAGAATAGCGCATCATGCAGGAAAGTTTTGCATATATAGTTTGACAACCTTTTGGTTTATGAATCCTTTATTAAGAGAACAGACCTGCATGATCTTATTGAGGTGAATAGAATAATTTATTTGATTATCCTATTCAGGTAGAATTGTTTAGATTGGAAAAGACCCTTAAGGTCATTGAGTCCAACATCAAGTCCAATTGTAAACCCAATGCTGCCATATCACACTAAACCGTGTCTCTAAGGGGCACATCTACATGTCTTTTAAATACTTTCAGGGATGGTGACTCCATCACTTCCCTGGGCAGCCTGTTTCATTGCTTTACAACCATTTCAGTGAAAAAATTATCCTTATATCCCTCTCTTCTGTTAGATGCAGCATCTCATGCTTTGGCCTTTCTGACACATCACAGTTCTTCTCATTTAACCTACCAGAGGAAGTTACAAGAAGCACAGTTTCTATCTGCATATCAATAAATATTCCCACTGATCTGTTACACAAAAGCAAGTGCTGTGTTAGACTGGCTGTGCTGGTGTAGAAAAATACTTTATGGCCTGCTCTAAGTCCCCTTTGTTCAGGAGTACACATTAAATAAAGTATGTATTATAACTTTGGATACACTTTCTCCTTTGTTTTATTTTAGATGATTTATTCATTCTTCAAAAGCCCTCCATCAAAATTTTAGCCTAATGACTTTCCAGAGGCCTCCTTAAATTAGAGTAGGTGCATTACATTCTGTACCTGTGAATTTATGAATTTTCTCATCATTCCTCATCACCATTTTAATGACCATATTTCTGGTCCTGATGAAGAAAGCGCCTGCTTAGGAAGATGCAGTAAACTAATCATAACCTTGGAGTGGGCTTCTTGACAGAGTTCACTAGAAGAATGTAACATTTATGGAGGAATTGACATGCCCCTAGCCATGCATTTTTCCTCAGAAACACAGAATGAAAGGCTACAGATGAAGTCCTTTGCATCTCTCTAGAGAAGCTAGGAAAACATTTCACACTTATTTTGCAAACAAACAACTTAGCAATCAGGTTATTTATGTAGAAATAATAACTTGTTTGTAACTGTGTATTAAAAACACACAACGAGTCATTTAGGGAGCAAGATCAAGCACTCCCTATTTAGAGGATGGCCCTAGAATCCTGTCAGCTTCCCCTGGGGGTGTGTTCTGATAGCAGCCTTATTTCAAATCATGTATTATTTTTGCCTCATTTTACACACAAGAGTGGTGATTCGCAGGGCACAGGGAAGCTGTTGAGTAGTTCCTTTTAGCTTCATTGATGACTCTGTAGTCTTAGGCCTTATTTATTGTCCAGTGTGCCAGCTCATGCAATCCAAACTTGCACTGCATTTGGAATTATTAATTTCTTTTTACTGTTTTCAGTGGCATTATTCATAATAGAAGTATCTGAATACTTACTTGATTAGTTTTGCTCTGTGTGGGGAGCTAAGAATATTATCCCCATTTTATAGCTGGGAAAGTGTAAATTAGCTGAGCAGTAGTAAGAAATTGAAACTCATCCTGGCACTGTTTTTAAATTTATATCGTCTCAGTGACACTGCATGTCCTTATGTTCCTGTATTACACCTAAGGGTAAATGGGAATTTTGACTTCTTGTCTTTCTGTCATTTATTATTTGACCTCTCTCTATTACACCGTCCTTTATTTGGACAGTCTCTGTCTTTTAAATGTTTGCACATAGAGATTTCCCTTTAGGATCTCATCATTTTCAGTGCTCATATTGAGACATTTCCATTTCCATTCTGTTTAATTGTGCACTATATAAAAAAAACCCCAAACAACAACTAACCAAAACAAAACAAACCTGGAATATTTTTTTCTGAAAGTTGTATTTGTAAATCAAAATAGAGTACACAAAATGACTGCAATATGGGCAGTATTAGTGCTGACTTGGTGCTAGGACTGAGTATCCCTTTCAGGGCCAATGAATGTATGCCATTAGCCAAGTATGACAGAGGATGGTGGTTAACATTAATTTTGTTGCTGGTAGTTCCATGAAACAAAATTTTGTCTGCTGAAAATTAGACTAAGCAAATTGAGCTTAGTTTGGACAGACCACTGCAGGGTATGAAATGGTTCTTTTGCAATGAATGGGCCTTGATTTAAACAGTCGTGCACCAGCATGCAGAGTGCATATTCCATATCTAAGCCACTTAGTGGCTTTATTTATTATTCAGACTGGCATTGACATATACAAAAACTCAATGTATTTAGATTGGTAACAATTTTAAGTAATTAACATAAATATATCAAGTCCAGCTACAGGCATATCATATTAACACAAGATGTAGATTTGGGAGTGCTACTAATAAGGTGGCTCAGCATGCTCCTGCAGCCTGGGCAAAGCATGCTGTTGATGGCAATTAGAAAACGATGCTCACAACTGTGAAAGTTCAACACAGGGCCTTACCACTTGGGCTTATCTAGAGAAAGATAAATCCTTGAGCAACTGGAGAATTTTCAGTGATGTGCCTTTCTATGATTTTTCTCTGGCATAATTTTGGTTGCTTGCAATGACCAATTTTATTTTCCAAAACAGTACAATTTGAACGCTGGATTGTGCTTTGGTGTCCTGTCACCATGCACCTCTGATCACACAGTGGCTGAAGGTGCATGATCTGAGTGCAACACCACTGTTCCAAAAGAGATCAGCTACTAAACTGATAGGCAGAATGATGAGAAACGCCTGCTGACAGCAGGTACTTCTATTTTATCTGAGAATAATTCACTGAGTAGATAATTGGTGAATTCCCAATGGGAAAAAACTTGATTCTGTCTGAGCATAGGTTACCAAATGTACCATCATAAAATAATTGATTTTGTGATATATCAAGTAGGGATATAGTTGAGACTATTGAACTTTTCACTTAGGGCCTCAGGGTGAACTTGAACCAAGCTCCCAAAGGTGAAGAACCAGTGCTTGACATGTGCGGGGTTTTGCGCTCGTAACAGCCTCTTTAACTTTCATTTTCTCCTATTAATCTACTTTCACCAAGATCTAGATGTGCACAGAGTCTCATTAAGATGGTTGAGTTGTCATTGGAGATAATCACCAAAGGAATGTGTTATAAAGGGAGAAAAAAAGTATGTCTAGAAAGTCTGAATAATTTTTTTATGCTGTTGTTTTAGTGAAGAGGCTTTGGATGCTGCTAGGAAAGTTACTATAGCTATAGGGCACATTTAATTGCATTTTAGAAACTTCTTTTAATCCTGTAATAACAAAAAATTAAATCAGCGCTGACATTTTTTTGTTGCCAGAAGAAGGTAGTAAAAGGGTAAAGAAATAATTGTTACTTCTGAGAATATAATTAGCAACTTTAATGCTTTAATCTAAAAAATGCATATTTTGAGCCTGGGTGAATGATTAAAGAAAAGATATTGAAAGCCTTTGAAATTTCTAACTGTTTGTTTTTAATTGTAAATTATGATCACCATAATTAGCTCATTTAGTACATTTATAATGTAAACAAATATGAATATACAGAACTTCAGTGATATATTTCAGGGCAAATAAGAGCAACATTGTGACCCTGGGCTCTATTTATTAAACCTTTCTTGTAGCATTTGGCACAGCTTCATTCTTTCGTGCTGCCTGTTTCTTTCCTACTGCCTGTTTTTTATCCCTTTTTTCCAGAAGATAAAAGAAAGCCGTACATAATACTTGCAGGTCTCTGCTGAGGTCTTAATGCATCTGGAACTACACAGAAAAAAATACAGATAGAAACCTGGTCCTTTCTGGGTTCCCTTTAACCCTCACTCTGAAGCTTTTTTGCAGATAGGGTATTTAACATGTTATAAAAGAAATACCACGTTTTCTTAAACACTAGGTTGTTAATACTGAACAATTAGATCATGCAAGCAGTGCTATGTTTCAGCTAGACTTCCCTATTTCCATAGCTAGCTAGCTGGAGAAATGCAGTGTGTCTGACACTGGCACTTCTGTTCATCTTCATGTAGCATCCTGGGACTGGATGTCACAAATCCACTCCTTTCCTGATACATGTGCTAAGCTACACATCTCTCTGTAACATGAACAGGAGTTGCCTGGGTAAGACTCAATGAGTAACAGGATGCTTTTTGCCCATTGAGTTCAAAGATTTAAATTTGGGGTTTAGTCTCACCATTCTTTTTATTAAAAAGGCATCTTTTGTTACATTTCCAGAGCTCAGTTATCATGCTGCAACACACTGCATCCAGTTCTGATAAGTCATGGAAAGTTATGATTAGTTAAGCTCCTTATGAATAGAGAAGTCTTCCCTGAAGGTTGAAACTGGCCTCTAGCTTGAGATTTTAAATCATTGTTGAAGTGTTTTGACTAGGCTGCCTTTGTGTACACTAAACAGTTTAAGGTTACTTTTTAATCCAGTGGCGCCTGTTTTATGATGTACACTTGCTGCGGATTGAATGTTGTTCTGTTCATCACTGCCAGCTGTCTCCTTGGGATCCTCTAGTAACTAAGTTATTTTCTCTCAGAGGAATGAACTGTCAATAACGAGTAAAGAGTAACTTTACTGCTGAATTCTCAAGATTTAAAAAGAAATAACCAGAGTCTCCTGTCATTCTTCTACAATGTAAAACGTATCGTGAGGGCTGGTTGCTCTGTTCTTGCACTGTGAGCCTTCAGGAGTTAATATGTTTATAGCGTGAAACAAAGGTAGAAGAGTTACATATTGCAGTAGTGTATTCACCATATATCTGGTGAATATCTGTGGATATTTTTTAGCTGAAGGAAGTAAGCTGTGGTTATTACAGCTGTCACGGTGACATCCGAGATTTCGGTATCAGTGATTGCCTCACCCACCACATGACCCTCATCACTACCGTGATTCTCTGCCTGCTATTAAACTGTGAAAGGTCTTGGCCCTCCAGGTGTGTTTCAAGTCTGAAATAGCAACTTGTCCATCATACTCTCTCTGCCTAACTTAATGCTTAAGGACCCAGCAAAAATGTTTAATGTGGACAGGGTGTCATACAGCACCAAAGCGAATAACAAATATCTATTTTCCTGGCTGATGCAGAACAAGGGCACTAAGTATGCATCGGTTATTATAAATGAGCAAACTTTGAAGTGACTTTGTAGCTTTAATCTCAACAATTATATTCTTTGAATTTCATTTCTACTTTTGGGGAACACGCTTCTTTAAAGTCCCGAGAGGTATCTGGAGATCTCGCACAGAAATGGAGGCGTATAATAGCATGATAATTTTCATGAGTCAAAACCAAAAAATGCCAAAATACTTTCATGCAAAATTTCTAATCCAAAGGAAATCTTTATGGAATTTTTGCTTTTCTTTCCACAGCAGGGAGAAAGAAGCAAGCAAGCAAAAAAATAAATGAAATTGTTCATGATAATCTAGTTTAAAAACCTAAAGCTATAAACCAAACTCTAAAACAGCATAGTTGAAATGAAAATAACTTCCCATGATGCACATTTTTCCCTCCTTAGTAAGTACCTTACTTGTGGTAAGAGTAATTTAAAAGTTGCTTAAACTAGGCAACATGAAAGACTTAGTAAACTTTTCTATGCAAACAGATAAAGCCTATCAGGCCTACCTCATTTTTAGGAATAAGGCATTGGAAAAGATTCTGTATTTAAGATAAGAGAGTTGGCCTAACTGGCTATTGCTCTGTACATTGTACAAACTTTGACACAGTGGCTGGCAGATGTTTCCAGTCCTGAATGCTTATCTTTTTTTAGCCCTGTACTGTTATTAAATTCAAATAAAGTATTATATGGGGGCTTTACAGCCAAGAACCAACATTAGTATATTGAAATTCAGATGCATCTGTATGGTACCACAAATGATGTAACTGTAATTTCAAAGTAATAAAGAGGTTGGATAACCAACTTTTTTTTTTTTGCTTTGATGGACATGATTGAGACCATCCAACATTCAGTTCCTCCTGTAATGCAGAGAGAAAGGCACTTTTGTGCAGAGTGTTCCTGGTCACCTTTGCTAAGGTAGTGCCGAGTTTCTTACAGTGACCCCCATCAACAAGATCTCTAACAAACACAGCTGCAGTATGTTGTATTGGAAAATATTTTTCTTTGAAATAGAACTATCCATGCTTTCATACCCTTTGCAATATATTCTGGATTGCAGTTGCAAATACAATTCTTCTATGGCAGGAAAGGTCCTCTCCTCTTGTTTTGTCAGAAGCATCTCTGTAACAATACAAATATGTCCTACCTATATATGCATATATAGTGTATAGTTTATATATAAACAAATGTGTGACCTTTGTATCCCAGGTTAAGATAAGAACTGGTCATCCTTTAGAAAATAAACCCTTACAAAATTTTACATAATTGTAAGGTAAAGTTATGAAGATATATTTGTGAAGTTAAAAATAAATGCAGTTTTTTTATCATAGTGGAAATGTAGATCAGAAATTGTCAACAGTCATTTCAGAGGAGTTGTCTTGAGTCTGAAGACAGAAAGCAAGATAGAGAAGGATTAGAGCTAATGTGTAGAGGTAAAGAGAGCAGGGACGGTATGTGTTCCTGAGAGAACATGTCAAAACCAAATATAAAAAGTGAGAAAATTAAGGTGGGTCCACTCTGAGCACATGTTTGACAGTGACTTGTAACAGGTAGGATTTTTTCTTTCTGTCAAATGGAAAACTATAACTCTACTGAGTAAGGGACACAGACCAAGCCAACTGGATTGTCAAAAAAGCTTATTGCCTTTCTGTGGAATATACTGAATATTCTCCATGCATCCATGATCCATTTGCTGTCTGGATCTGCACTGCTTCTTACAATATTTACTGTCATGTGTCACACAAACAGAATTTTGGGGGCTAGATATGGAATTATGTATATCTGCCAACCTTCCCAAATCCTAACATTTCATGAGGAAAACACCCAACAGTTTCAGTTCTGTTTCTTTTAAAACAGAAATAGTTGCTAAAATTTGTCAGTCATTTGTCTGTGGACAAACAAAGGGTTTGATGCTGCCGTTGGCAGTTCAGGGATGAAAGGCTTTGAATGTGGTGCTTTCTGGGTTATAGCTCTGTGCTTGTTCATTTTATCTTGTGAGATTTAGATGTGCTGTTGCAAAGCCTTGGTCTTCACTGTGCTCATAAGTTTTCCACAGTGATTATGCCTAGGATCCTTAAATGATACTGTAATTACCATTATTCATAGTAAGGGCTTGTTAGTAATAATTACTAATAATCTTGAAAATCCCCTAAGGAAAAATACTGTAGGTGGAAATCCACAGATTGACTCATTATAACAAAGAGAGACTCATTCCTTGCGCCCATCTTGCAATAAAATAATGAATTCCCAGCTTTTTTCAAGGGTAATGAAGAGTTTTCTGGAGAGACTGGTCATATACTGAGCCTGGACAGGGGTCCCACCTGAAAAAAAAATTGAGAGTAGAAGAATAAACAGCAATCTGCCCTTATTTCTGTGAATAATTGGAGCAGCAAATATAACTTATTTCCATCTAGCATTCTCTCTCTCTTACACTTTTTCTTCCTCTTAATTTTCATGGCCTTTTGTGTTTTCACAAGCCTGTAGATTGTGTAAGCAAAAATATAGTACTCATAGCCTGGTAGGCAACATTTGACCAGAAATTATTCAGTAAACCTCTTTCTTGTAAGAAATGCTTGCATAATAGATTTTGGTTTTAGATTCTCAAATTCACATTTTTAAAATGTGCACAAAGTTCTGGATGTGTTTATCTACAGCTTTGAAAGAACAATCATCAAAATGAACACCATTCCATGATCATTAGTCTTCAGACCCCAAACCAAAGTCCTTATTCACTTAGACAAGTGCATCTCCAGTCCAGTGGTCTGTCCCATACACAGAACATCCCTGTAACTCTTGGGACCATGAAGGGTGGAGAAAGAAGCATTCCTTATTGGCTGGGAGGGCTCCATGCAGATGAAGTGACGTAATCCCAAATGATGTGCTCAGATTTTTTCAATCACTGTTTTTCGTCACTACAGGGCTTTATATAACAGCAGTAAAGGCAAGAGGAAATTAGAAACACAGCTGAGACTGCATCTCATACTTCATAATGGCCTAAAATTCTTACTGTTTATTAAAACTAGCCTAAAGTTCTTACTGTTTATTAAAACTAACACCCCTTGTCAGGGTGTTGATCAAAAATTCACTACAGTCTCTTTTCTTTGATCTTTTCATTTTACAAGCCACAGATATTTGTTGCCATTTCTTTATTTAGTTTTATGTGTAAAACATTGAAACTCAAAACTGCTTTCCAGTAATGTTGCATGATAAAAAGTACTCCTGCATTCACTGAGCCAGCCAACCACTAAATTCACCACTAAACAAATGTGTCTACTCCCAAAGAAAGGAGAACTCAAAGACCATTTATTTTTCAATCCAAAGAGAAACGGTCAAAGGTGGCACTAGAAAGGATGCTCTTAAAAGCCTGTCATGTCTGTGGGCCTGTCCTGGTTTGAGTGAAAACCAAACAGGGTCTGTTCAGTGATTTTACTTTTCAGCTCAGGTTTTCCAACTGGCTGGGCTTTCTGAAGTTAGCAGCATGTTTTGCAGACAGTGTCTGCTTCTAGCAGTGATAACACCTCATGTTTAGAGTTACTACCAGGGATGGAATGCAGAACAAGGCCACTGCTAGAACTTGCGTATCACACTGAAACGTGTGCAGAGAAGGTGCAGAAAAGTGAAAGACTGCACCTGCAGGGAGGAGCGGACAGGACAGGTGACCCCAAACTGACCAACCAGGTATTCCATCCCATATACATCATATCCAGTATATAAAGCTCGGGGGTCCAGAGGGTCTCTCTCTGGCTGGCTTCCTCTCTCTCTCTCTTGCTTTGGCTCTCCTGCTCTCTCGCTTCAATCCTGATCCTGAAACCCGGTGCCAGAGTCCAGCTCCTCCACAGCATCAGTGATGGGGACGTAATTACCATCAGGGGGGTTGGGTTTGGTACTGGTTTTGTACATGTTTGTATATACTTTATTATTTTCATTCTCATTAAATTGTTCTAGTTTCCTTTTCAAATCACTAGGTCTCTCTCCCTTATTCCATTTCTCTCCCCTTTGGGGAGGGAGGGGGGTTAAAAGAGAGCATCTGTTATCGGTCTGGGCTGCCCTGACTCTAAACCGTGACAGGTCCTCATGCTTCTGCTGCTGTCCAGTCAGAGAATAGTCTTAACCTATTCTAATATACACATTTACCTTTTGTTTCAGCAGCTCCCTGGCTCCTGCACATGCAAACACTTGAATTTCCTGTTGGCTCTGAGGTGAGATTTATAACATTTATTAAAGTTGCTTTTCACTGTGAGTTTACTGGTCAGAAAGCCTAAGAGGGCCCTTTTTTTTTTTTTTAGGGGGGTTTAATTGCCTGAATTTACCAGAGGGGTGAACATTGTGCTTTTTTTTGCAGCAGCACTATCCACTAAGATTTCCAGGTGTTGAATTTCCCTAGAGGTTCCCTATTTATTGAAGGAATTAATGAAATATCCATCTATCCAGAGCTGGGGCTCCTACCATCCCTTTCCCATTCATCGTCTTGATTTTGTTTCCTTCATGTCTGCATTTGAATTTCTTGATTGATCCTGTTAATTTTTGTCCATTCCTCTCTATAAGTGTCCTCCCTTCTCTCTGCTTGAGCACCTTGGCCAGTAAAAATGGGCCTGACTTGCCTCAGAATTGAATGTGCCTGAAAGCCTTTTGCTGTGAGGTGGCTGCTGGTGCAGAGACAGCTCAGTGTTGGATGTATACCAGTGCTCTTTAGCAGTGTGGAAAGAAAGATGAACAGAGGGCAGGAAGGACAGAAAAGTGGAGGGAAGGGTGAAGAGCAAAGAGGTATTTTGCAATGTTTAAAATAAAACCCTATAAATAGCCCTTTAAATCCATGAATGGACTTCTCAACAGATGGCAGCCCTACTGTCAAGCAAGCCCAAGGCAGACAGACCATAATTGTTAGCAAGTGTATTGTTAAGGGAATTTACTAATTTACTGATGCAGCAGCGGCTTCAGTTGAAGAATAAATTGGAATATTTTGGTGCATTTCCTTTAAAAAGTCATCCACTTTTAAGTCTATGTATTAAAATGACAAAGTCTTAAATGGGGGTCTCCTTTGCTAAACAAAAGATATGCAAATTACATTTCAAGATTTATATTATGATAAAAACCGAAACACAAAAGAGACATTATCTTGCAAAAATGTAAAAGTACATTGCTTCATGAGTCTATAATGATATAATGTGATGTTGATGTAGTTAAAGATGTCAGAAGGGAGACAATGACCTTAAAAGTTTAAGGCAGACACATTAATATTGATTGATTTTTAAGAGATTGAACAGCAAGAATATATTTATATATAGCCTGGGTATTGGATTATTTGAAAATTTGAGATGAGATACAGAACATTTCAGTCTCATAGTGCTTTAGACCTAATGGCAAGAACATGCTTTAAATGCAGACATTTGGACTGCAAGAAACTGGATGACAATTTGCCTTGAATTGAGCAGAGCTCAAACCTCTTTCTTGTAAAAATCAGTGGTGTCGGACAAAGCTTGATGACCATTTGTCAAGCCTAAACTCCTTCACATAGAGCTTTTGAGTGGAGATTTCCACTGGTCAGAGAAATGAAGATGCTGGACATTGCTGACCTTTTAGGCTTTTAGGCACCAGGCCACAAATGCCTCAGACACAAGATCTAAGAATTTGACTTGCAGAAACTGCTGGCAACAGAGATGAAGTCTGACCTGTCTGAGATGGATCATCTTGCAGAGAAGAGATCCTGCAGTGTTGTACAAGGTGGAGATTTTAATTCAGAATCAGACCTCATGAAACATGAGGGAAATAAACATGAAGTGTAGACCACATTTATAAAAAGGTTTTTTTTAATATCACTTTCCAAAGAATCATTAGTCTTTACCTTCTCCCCACATATGAAGTGATAGAAAATCAATATCTGAAGGAAAAAAGGACAGCTGGGAATCTGGTGTTCCACATAGACATTTTGCATAATAAGGAATTCTTGTTTTCAAGAAGCAAAGACAAGAAAAATTATCATGCAGCCACTTTGCCTCCAGATTCAGTTTTTAAAATG
This sequence comes from Corythornis vintsioides, assembly GCA_025447755.1. NCBI lineage: Eukaryota > Metazoa > Chordata > Aves > Coraciiformes > Alcedinidae > Corythornis > Corythornis vintsioides. Next base: position 6,458 of record JAOEGS010018257.1, on the reverse strand, counting down.
TATAACTAAAAATAGAAAAAGATGGATATTTTGGGGGAGATCTATCAAGCAGCAAGGTGTCTGGGTGTCATATCTGCATCCTGTAAACATCTCCTTGGTTTCACCAATGGTAAAACCTTCTTTGACCCTCCATTATAGAAAAATAGTCCCCACAGCCTGTTTAGTAAACCACAGAAAGCACAGTGTCTCCAAAGGGCCTGGCCTGAGTGAACATCCAGAATCCCAGAAAGACAAGAAATTCGAAGGCAGTCAGACTTGATTTAATTCTTTTTTACTACAAATCTCATTTCAGGGAATGATTAACGGGAGATGAGACGTAAATGGCAAAGTCTTGATCAAGGGAGCTGCTGTCAGGGTACCATCTAGATAAATTAGAAAAAGAATGCTCAGGTTTCTGTGAAAGAAGACTAATGACATTAAGTCAAGATGAAATAGAAAGGAGCAGCATTGCAAGCTGAAAATCATAAAAGACTAGCCTGCCCTCACAAAAAACCCTGAGAAATTTCCTTAACTGAAAAGGAATTGGAAACAATAAGGAATGAGTTCCTGTAAGTGCCAGGTCTTGAAGTCACTCAGAACTGAAGATGACCCAGGCACCAAATTTGCTTTTTGGGTTCCATCAAGACAAGTGAAGGAATGTTCTGGAAGCACCTGAAACAGTAGCTGTTAGTAAGAGCTCAGCACACTGCAGGTGTTCTGCATCTCAGGGAATCACAGTACTCAAAGGGGATTGGTCCCTTCTCTTAAATCTGAAACAGCCCTATCTGGAGGCAACTAGGTGGTGGATTAAAGGCAGCTGTGAAACCTACAGCCATTACATGTTTCTGTAATTCAGAGGGTCTGTTTGTAAGAAAGCAGGAATAGCAGTCTCCTGGAAGGAGTGGTGATCCTAGCTGAAGTAATGGGAAAACTTTCAAAGTGATCTGGATGCATTTGTACAAAGAGCAGTTTTTTCCATGAAGGTAAGATTTGTCTTTAGGTGTACCAAAAAGGAATTGAAAAAAAAGTAAAGAGAACAATGTAATTTCAGTGGTTAAAAGTATATTTCTGTAAATCTGGAGTGTTCAAGTGAAAACAAAATGCCTTCTCTCTCAGGAAGTGTTGAACTGTTGTTTATGTGTTGATCTAGCCTTCTAAGATACACTGCAATTGCTAAATAAAGGAGCAGATATCTCATTAGAAGTCTCCTAGCTTCAGACCTAGGTTATAATATAGGGTAGCATTTCTATAGCCAAGCACTAGTCTGGTAGGTAAAAGAAACCTGTGTAAGATTAACTAATGTATTTTTCTGTGATGTGCAAAGTGAATGCCAGGATGCAGCATTGTACCTGACTGCAGTAGCATGAAGTTATGCTTCAACAGCATTCCATTGTAACCTAGGATTTTAAAGGCAGGGAAGCAGTCTCTGGAGTGTTGCACATCAGCAAGAATTTATTTTTGAAAGGAGAAAATAAAGCAAGAGTTTGAACTAATGTTTAGAACAAATAAATGGGAGCAGCAAAACTTTTGGTATTAGTATTACAACCAGCCATATAACAATAACTAAATGAAGCATGTATTTCAAATTTGGTGAGAAGCTTTTGTACATTTTAGTTCTGTTTGGCTCAGCAGGTGTGCTGCACTTTAGACTTCAGTCTCCAGGGCTGTCAATCCAACAACTTTCACAAGCACTATATTCACTTAAAAGCTGAAAAAGAAAAACAGAAGGGGATGATGTTAATAGCACTTAGCACTTATATACCTTTTTCTTTCCTCAAAGTAAGTGAAAACATGAGGTAATTAACAAGTACTTTGTCTGGGAGATGCAGATGTATATCTAAACAACCTATAAGCAAAGCAAATACAGACACATGAGACTAACCTATGCCCAATTGCACATTTTCAAGGTGAAATCTTGTGGAGTGGCATTTATGCCATCATTTTTCCCTGTAGTGGGTCAGGAAGTCCAGCCTGTGGAAACTAACACAGTGTATTTATCCACTCAGGGCTTCTCCTGCATTGTGTGAAGAATTTACTGTAATTATTTCAGATTTTGTTTGATGAAGTGCCTGCTCTAGGAAACCTCTGGCATATTATACAAGGGGAAGCACTGTTTGAGTAGAGTCAAAGTAGGTAGTTAGGTTGCACAGGTGCTCTGGTTATTCAAACTGCCAACAGCCTCTTGCAATTCTACTGTGGCTGCTTCTCTCCATTAGCTCCAGTGTCTACCCACTTTGTGTTAGGTGTTCTGAGTATGACCCACAAAGTCTTGTGCTCTTGGATAGAGAACCATCTTATCTGCTTAATTTAAAACTTCAGTCTTATAAGGAAAGAACCAGAAAGAGAGGTTCGGTTGGCACTGAGAAGATAAATCCTTTTGAGGAGGAGAAGTAATTTTATCCTTATCGTTGGTTCCAAGTCTTGGACGACATTTCTCTAGAAATGAAGAAGAGCTGGCAACTATATGAAGTGTTTTCAGGGTTGTTGTTTGGTTGGTTTGGTTTTTTTCTTTTTTTTCTGGTTAAAAGTATAGTGGTGTTTGCAAAGACTCATAACTCAGTTATGAGTTATAATTAAAAAGTTCTTTCAAGCTCCTGAACTACTAAGGGCTATCAGTGCAGATTATCCAGGATGCAGAGTAAAGTCTACTGGAGGAATTAGCTGTCTCACTCTCCTCTTCATTCTTGGGCCATTATGACTTCAGAATGGCAAATCTGTCAATTTTGCAATTTCCTCCAGTAATAGAGTTTTGGCAGAAGCTGATGCCTGTGCTGCATTGCCCTCATGCACAGTTAGGTAACCAGTGCATGCTCCATTTGAGAGGCACAGAAAGCTTCTCAAAGTTAGTACATTATAGTCTGTCTCTCTGTGCTGAGCTCAGCTGCTGAGAGCAGAGGAGGTGTGAAAAGGCTTGTTAATAAAAGTCTGTTTAGATTTCATTACTGTGAGCAGTCAAATCAAGACAATACAGATCTTGCCAACCCTCTGAGAATTTTAGTTCTCTCTGGAAATACTTTCTTTCCTGCACTGGATAACTTTACAAGTTGAACCTTTATGTAGTGCAGTCAAAGGTCTCCTCTATTGCCTTTGGAGAACAGAGACTCCATTCCAGCTGTAGAGAATGGAGTGGGAAAGAGGGAAGGAGCAGGAAGGTGTCCTGGTTCTCCTAATCAAACAAGCAGAAGAAAAAGCATCTAGCTCAGACTTCTTTCCCCCCCTTTTCTTTGTAATACTAGAAAGGAGAACTCCTTTGAGTTGCAGAAGGAACAAAGGGGGCTGGTGTGAAGGATGGACTAGCTGTGGCAATCTGCCAGACTGTTGCTGCAGGAATTCTGAAAGCATCAGAGAAGAGCATAACTAACTGATTGGACCATGGGATAGGCAATTATAGGTTGGTTATACTCCACTCATAGTTAGGATTTGGGGAAGCTACATCTATCAAGCTCTAGCATGGCTTTTGCTTTGTGCTAAAAGCATCTTACTGACTAGATCTAGAAGAGTCTCCTGCCAAGGTTAAATGGAAGAGAACACGTGGTGAACTACAAAGAAATTACAAAATATATTAATTTACTTTTCAGGATGGTTCTGAGCAGTGAAATAAAACTAAGCATTTCTGAAAGGAAGCTGTAGCTCTGGAGGTATTTTTTGGCTACATGACCATCCTTAGTCTTCTACCAATTTCAGGACTTCATTGATGTTTTCAAGATCACTGTGCAGAAAAGAAAAAAAAAAAATCCTAACCTGTGGCAGACTTGGCATGTGGTGTGAACAGGTCTTTCTTTTTTTTTTCCCCAGAAGATTAAGCCTCTCCACTTCAATTACTGTTAATTCCTTTGTTGTGGTCTTTTTCATGTTCTTCAAATTTTACTTACATATTTATTAAAGTTTTTTAATGCTGAAGTCCTGATGAAAGCAGATAGAGGTCTTCTACCGATAAATACTGCTCTTCCTCTCTGTATTGGCATAAACAATCACCTGAATATATATGTACAGATGTCAGAAACCCAGCTAGGAATAAATGACATGAAGTGGTTGCTGGGAAGCTGGGTCAGTCCTGTTCACCATTTATTCCACTTTTTGCTTTCATTATCAATGCTAAGTAAATTACAATTTTTAGTAGAATTTTATTTCGCTTTTCCACTTGTCCACTTATCTAAATGTCTCAAATTTTACATAATTAATAACCTAACTTAATTGAAATTAAAATTCGTCAGAGAAGAACATATTTTAAAGGTCATGTTGCCATAGACATATTTGCATCCTTACAGATTGATAACATAATACAGGTAATGAGCACCTTTCTCCCTAATAAGCTTCTTTGTCATCAGTAGCAGAATTTAGTCCTTTTCATCTGGTGTTAATGTCATGGCTTTTGGTGTTGTGTTCAATACTTGCTGTAGCTTTCCCCATCAAAGGATCCAGAAGGGTGATATTTCATTTTTTCCATCACTGCAAGCTTTGCTGTAGTTTTTAAACAAAACCATTTTGTTATATGAAGTGTTTGGTGATGCAGTCATTGAAGTTGATCTGACTTTCACAATTGATTTCTATCAGAAGAGGATTATGTTGACTGTGACTGTGCCATCTCAGTAAAAGATGCACTGTACCCTTTTAAGAAATGCATTGCACCTATATTTTTAAGACATCACTTGTAAAAGATGCCCTGGGAAAGGAGGGAAAGAGAGATACATGCCCCTTAGTGAAAAAACTTTCCTTATGAGTTCTGTTCTAGTTAGAAGAGAAAAATGCAGAATGTAAGCCATATGCTCTATATTATTTATTCAGACTGTCTTCTGATACATTGCCTTTCTGATGCTACATGGTGTTCCCCTGCACTATTTCCCAGCACGACAGCTAATGTCCTGCTCTGAAAATTATCCATTAAAATTTTATCAATTGTGTGTTTTGGTGAGACAGTATGAGGAAATGCCATTGGAAAATTAGATTCCTCTTTGACATCAGGCGCCCAGTCAGCAATCCAATCCCATGTGTTTCTACTGAGACATTAGGATTTGATATAATTTTGGGCAGAAAACATTTTAAAATGAAACAATTGAATTTTCTAGATGGTCTTTGGGACCACTTAGCTTAAGAGAATACACTTCCAAATCAAAAGCCTTTCAATCATTCTAAATATTATTTGGATGATATTTGCTTTATGTGTAGTAGCAGTTTGGATTTGTATTGAATGTTTGACTGGCTCGTGCTCACATAGATGATGTATGAAATTATTATTTCATATTTTTCTAGTGTTTGCATTGCAAGTGACATCTGGCTGACAGGAACTTGGAGAAATGGGATACAAAGTGAATGCTGCAGTTACCACAGTATCATATTTATCAAGAGGCTTAAGGTTGGTCTGTCTTTGTTTAACATAGGAAACTCACAGCAATAAATAAGAGACAGGACTATTAGTTTTTTAACTCAGCTGCTTAGAAAATGAAGATAGATGAAGAAAAAATGTTAATGGTGTTCTGTATTCTGTTCATTGAATTAATTTATATAGACAGTCATGCCTACTGACCGAAAGACAGTTGTCAACTTGTTTGGAGGGTTGTTTTTGCTATGGTACCTTTAAGTTGTGGTAAATGTTATGTAATTTGCATACACTATATCACAGAGATGGGGCAATCTGGAATAAGATACTAAGCAGACTGTCAGGGTTGTTTTGTTTTGGTTTTTTTATTAAGCTTTAAGTGTTCAGCTACAAAAGTATAAGGGTTGCTTTAATTCTAATTGCATTATAAAGCTGAAATGTGCCTGTTGAAATAGTCTTCAACTCAAGTCTTGACCAAACACCTTTTCCCTAAGCTCTTGCTGTGTCACTAGGCTAATGGTAAATTCTATCTTGATATAATACAGGTTTTAAAAACTATAATAATATTTTGCAATTCCAAAATTATTATTTTCTTTAGAAATACAACTTCTGCCTTTCAAAAAGGTGCTTTCAAAATGCATGTTCTTTAGGAGGAAGCTCCTCTGTGATAGAGCAGAACAATGACACAAGTGATACAGTGAAGTGTCTGGATCCTGGCAATGCTGTGGCAGGGCATGGCTGTGTTATTCTGACTAGAAGGGTATCTTGGACACTGTCACTCTCTTGGTATCATTCACCCTAACTGGTCACTAAGACTGTGGAGTCTGTGTGAAGAAAACCCAAACCTGCAGAGCTCCCCTGTCATTTCCCAGCTCTTTGGGGAAGGAAGGAACTTGGGGGCTGTTACACTTAAAGATGTGGAGTTCAGAAGGCAAAAGCAAGGAGAGGTTTTATGGACATAGTGGGGTTGGTAGAACAGGCTGGGAGGGGAAGAGTCTGTGTAAGAAAGCAGAGTTGTCAGACTAAGTAATCCAAAAATAATTGCATCTGTACTGTTGCTAAGTTATTTTTCTGATCTATGAAGCTATCAAGCTGAGAACACTTAGACCCTTCCTTTTAAGCAAATAGAAGATTCAGCTTTGAGGTCCAATTCACAAGAAGG
>JAOEGS010018256.1:8649-21721 GCA_025447755.1 Corythornis vintsioides | reverse complement strand
TATATCTATTATCATTATATATATCTATTATCATTATATATATCATATTATATATATATATCTCAAAATATATCATCAGGATGCCATGGGATGAGAGCAGCCACAACATGATACAGTGCCATAATACAAATTAATTAAAAAATATTAGGTGAAAATATACATCTTCACCTGAATTTATAATCTTTACAATTAGGAAAACTTATTAATTTAGAAATAACATGGTACATATTCTTGTCCATAGCTTGGATTATTACTGCTTTATGAACTCTATACAACTTGAAGGAGATGTCTCTTCTTTTTTTTTCCTTTTTTTTTTTTTTTCAGTGGGACATTATATGCTGTCTTAGTGATATCAAGTTTATTTAGGATTTCTAAGATTCATGGCAAATGAAGTAAATTCTATGTAAGGCATTTCAGAGTGTTTGTTCTTGGTGCTGTGGGAGTGGCTAGCTGTTCCTAGGATGATTTCTGCAACCCATGTAAGCCCTGAAATAAAAATAGGATGCAAAAGAAGACAAAAAAAGTTCATTGTTATTATACCAACTGGTCAGCAGAGTGCTGTTAATGTGGAAGAGAGCATTTTACACCAGGATTGTTCCTTTGAGATAACACTTCTCACAGCAGGCTCAGTCTTCAGTGTTAAAAATATATCACCTTATTGCAAAGGAGAAATTAGAATAAAACCCTACTGTGGGCATATAAAAGTGATGATATATAGCAGCAGACAATGAAGAGTGCAGAATGGATGATATTCTGTTATACTGGCAACATGGAGCAGCCAATTTTCATTTTAGAAGTTCTGGCATGATGAATTTAAAAACCTGAGGATGATTGTTTTTCTGAATGTTGTTATGAGTTCTTAATGATCTCTTCTTTGAATTTAATCCAATAATCTGAAATGTCATTCTTAAGAAGGATTTTTCCTTCCTACAGCCTGGGCCAGTCTGGGAGTGGAGTTTTTCCCCTCCCTCTGTCTCAGCAGGCTGAGGAGCAGCTGAGCATGGCTGCAGATGCCTGCACCAAGCTCACACACATATCTATGGGGCATGAAGCCAAGCTGCCAAGTTGAGATACCCCTGTAAGAGCTTCACCCATCAGTTTTCCCAAAGATTCATTACCTTGCCCTAAAATCCATTCTTCTGCTGTGTCAGATGTTTTCAATCAGCTTTTCCCTTTGTTGTGCTGTCAGGAAAGGACTGCCTTCCTCTCTCTGCAATCCACTCCCACTGGCAACTAGTGGACTGTGAGTCTGAGAGATAATTAAGAAAAAGATGTATTTATACATCCTCAATATAATTTTGTTTAAACTGTTCACAGAGGTAGCCTTAGTGATTTGCCCTTTAGAGCCTGTGTCAGATTTTTCAGCTCCCTGCATCTGTGAGTTCCCTGAAGAAGGAGCAGAAGCAAGCACTGCTTCACTTCTGATTGCAAAATGCCTCCCTGATTTCATGCCTGGCTGGCTGGAATACACAGCACGACACCCATCTCACAGAGCAGTTACACTGTGCTCTTGCATGCAAATTTCCCTTTTTTTTTCTTATTTCCCATTTCTCCTGTTGTTACTTTCTAAAAGGCAAAGAGCTGCTTCTATGGCAAATGCATTGTTTCTTTTTTTGTAGGGCAGACAACAGTAATAACACTAATATCTTATGCTTCTACTTCTCTGCCATTTGAACACTTCAAGCTGTTCTCTATTTATTCCTCCCAGCATGGTTTACAGACCTTTGTCCCTGAGAATCTCAGAGTGATTTACTATATCCAGCCTTGCAATCCCTGTGAGAGAAGGAAGCATTATGATATTTTATAAATGTAAAGTTGCACCAGATAGAGATTATGAGCTAAAACCATGCAAGTGCCCAGGTATCCTCCACAGCCCTAAAATTTAAGATACAAAACATCTTCAAAAGGTAACTCCCTGCAATGCAATTTATAACTCTCTTGGATACCAAATCTCAGGGATCCAACACAGGTGCTGGTTTTGGGACAGATCACATCACCCTGCATTAACCTCTTGATGTTTCACACTCTGGAAATGAAATTACCTGCCTTGCAATGAAAAGATCAAAATCTTAATCTTGTTTCTCCCCAGTAATGTTCCATCTATTGCACAGAAACTAGTTCTCTCAGACTAATTGAGAGGTATCTAATGATTTGTACCTGTCTTTTCTCTGTATACCTTTGAAGTCTGCTGCTTCTGTTTCATACTGGAAGAAAGGGACACGTGCACAAAAGCTTTTTGATGTTTCTTCTTCCAGATATGCTGGTGGTTGTGACTAAAAGAATGCTTCCACAACTCTGATCTTGACAAGTCTACCAAGACTGCAACAACACTTCTGCAGAGACCTTTGTAACCTCTGCATTTAGCCTTGTCAAACACAGGTCATCCTAAATGATGAGTATAGCACTGGAGAGACAACCAGTGCTTCTTTAGCTTTTGCTATAGACCCAGAATTTCCTATCAGTATTGGGATTACTACATTTACAATGTGGAGGGGCACATAAAAAGAGTATTCTAAGGAGCCATGAGATGTCTACCATGTGGATCATTTCACTGGGGGAAGTCTGAAAGATTCAGGTTTTCTCCAACAGGTCTGTTAACAGGCCCGTGTCAAGTCACAAAAACCCGAGTGAAATTAGAGAGTTAAGAAATCAAATAAAGTCTCCTCAATTAGTACCTTTCCTTCTCTTTAATCATATCATTAAATATTTCAAGTGATTAACTCAGACATACCCTTTTAATTAAGAGATTACAATTATTTCCAGGGAACGTTTACTGGGAAGATGGCTGGGTTAATGAAATTTGCTTAGTTTATAGGGAAACTTGACAAAGGGGGTTTATTTGCATTTCTTATTATGGATTTTTTTAAAGTGCACAGGTTCTACACTGTTTTAAAATTTGAGTTGACCTGGAGAGGCCGAGGCAATGGGCTAACAGGAACTTCAGGTAGTTCACCAAAGAGAAATACCACTAGGAAGGAAAGGCCTCAAGGCCAGTTCCATTTCAATATGAGAAAACCACTTTTTTCTATGATACTTTGTGGGTGATCAAACACTGGAACAGGTTGCCCAGAGGGGTTACAGAGTCTCCATCTTTGCAGATATTCAAAACATGACTAAAGGTGGTCCTAGATAACCCTGCTCTGAGATAGGGAGTTGGTCTAAACAATCTCCAGAAATTTCCCTCAGGCTCATTTATTCTGTGGCACACAGTTTGGAAGCTCAACAAGAACTGTGACTGAGGATTTACTGGAGATCTTATTTCTATCAAAATGAGTTGTAGATTCTTACTCTCCTGGACACCCCATGCAAACTCAGGTGAGTAAAGACCCTAACTAAAAGATAAATCATTCGGCCACTTTAGGATTGCACAAAAGAGAGTTACATAGACAAAAGAGTAGAGTTGTTGTTAAATATAAAATATCAGAGCTCAGAGAATGTACTCAGAGATAAATTCTTCATCATACAACCATATAAGGTATGATGAAGAATAATCAGGCAGGGGGATGGAGCAGATGATCTTTTGAGGTCCCTTCCAATCTCTGAGATACTGTGATCATGCCAACAGATAGCATGTGATGGAGATTTGCAAAGTATTTGTTCTTTTTGCCCATTTCTCCTTCAAAAACTCGTGTACATGCTCTGTATTTTCACTGCAGCAGGCATACACCTCCTTAATACACAACTTCTCGAGGTCTTTATCTGACTTATTCAAACACTGGTACAGTCCTTTCAAAATGATCCCACAGTTAAACCCATACTGACCACTCAGCTAAATTTCCACACTTTCTGGGCAGAGCAGCTCTCCTGAGTTTGCTGCTTCTGATGCTGGAGGTGAAAGTCAAAAGGACTCAAGGGCTTTGAATTTCTGTGGTCTGGTTCTAATGCTCATTAGGTCTGTATAAGCTGAAGAAAAGAAAATCTATGTTCTTGATGCTGTAAAGAGAAGGGTGTTTTTCTAAGTCTGGACTAGAAAAGAGGGCTGCATTTTTCAGTGGTACATAATAAAACAACCCATCAGGCATAGAACAACAGGAAAGTTTTAGGCAGCTCAGCATAATTCAAGTAACAAAAGCTTAGTTGTTAACACATCTCTGTAAGGATAACACACATAACACTTGCCATGCTAAGACATCTTCATAGCTCTGAAACTTCACCCTTTTTTAAGTTTTGAATAATAAAGCACTGAATAATAATTTGAATATTAAGATCTTCCCAAAAGCTACTTCCACTGTCTGCCTGTAGCTGGCCCATAGAATGGAGACAGGAGAAGCATGTGCCTGAAGCAGAGACTGATGTCACTGACACTCAGAAGAGCACAAATTCTTTATTTTTCCTGAGGAGCTGCTCTCAGCTGGCCACAGGCCAGCCTAGGATGGGGAGCTTCACAGGTTCAAAGCATCCTTAATTGGCAATATTCTGCATCACATGCAGACAAGGCTCAGTAGTATATCTTAATGCAGAAGAATGTTTGTAAAGAATGTCCTATTATTTTTCTTTCAATTCAGAGCACTGCTTTGCATGAGTTTTTCCCCTGGCAACCAATTTGAGAAGTGAGGAAAGTGACTATAATAGAGCTGCTTGGCATGGGACTGGGAGAGCAGCAGCACAGCTTATACAACCCAGTGCACTTCTCTCCCAGTTACAGTAACTCAAAGTCAAAAGAGAAAGACATTTTCATACGGAGGAAATCTGGGTAGAGTCAACTGGAATGAAAAAGAATATAAACCTCAATCCCTGGCCAAATTTACTCCCAGCTGTTCTATTGTTTCTGAGATGAAAACTCATTTAGTTCAGAAAATAAGAATGGAATTGGATGGCAGGTTCAGCTTAGTAGGCCAGCTTCTGCACCAGATGCAAACACACAAAGCTAGGAACATCTTAAGTGTTCTTAAATTAAATGCATTTATTTACCTACTTGTTCCTACTTAATTAAACATATATTTCATATAATTCCCAGAAATCCTTTCATTTCTAAATACTTCTGCTGTCTCCAGGCAACTGGCCTTGATGCTATTAATTGGCAGGACACAAACAACAGGCCATGTCACTGAGAAGTAAGGATGTAAATAAAGCACTTCAGCAATTAATTTGAGTTTTCAAGATTCCATCAACACAGGCCAAAAAATATTATTGTATCCTAAGTAGCTTGTTTGAAAAGATATAATGTCTTAATGTCACAGTTGAGACTGTCAAGCAACACAAAGTTCATTAAGCAGCAATAGCAATAGCCATAGCAATAACAATAAATAGTAATAATGGCCTTCAAAATAATCTTAGCTACTCTATTTAAAAAAAAAAAAAAGGTTTTTTAAAATTGTAATTATTATTGTATGTTCATGAACTGCATATATTATGTGTTCATGCATCATATGGATTTTCTGTCACATCAGAATTATTTCCTTAAATTGCTCATGTTGTTAGACTGTTTAACTTTTCAAGTAAAATTATTTCATGTTTATTGTGGTCCATTTGTACTCCCCTGTCCATCTAATGTCTAGTAACCTACAGAGAACAATAGATTTATGGTCCTATATTAATAAAACTTCTACCTATATTAATAAAACTTCTACTTGTAACATCTATTCTAAATCACTCAAACTAAATCTAAGAATGGAAATTGCTTTGACCTGTTCCCTTCACTAACAGTCCAGTCTCCAAGACTCTTTAAGTCTTCAGTGTTTATAGAGGTCAGAAGTAAGTAGATTTTTTTTCATGGTGACAGGAGAAAAACATCTCTTCTAAACTAAGAAGGGAAGGGAAGAAGGGAAGAAGGGAAGAAGGGAAGAAGGGAAGAAGGGAAGAAGGGAAGAAGGGAAGAAGGGAAGAAGGGAAGGGAAAAAGAGAGAGAGAAAGAGAAAAGAGAGAAGAAAGAGAGAAGAGAGAGAAGAAAGAGAGAAGAGAGAAGAGCGAAGAAAGAGAAGAGAGAAGAGAGAAGAAAGAGAGAAAGAGAGAAGAGAGAGAGAAAGAGAGAAAGAGAGAAAGAGAGAAAGAGAGAAAGAGAGAAAGAGAGAAAGAGAGAATGAAATGAGAATAAAAATGTATTCTGAGCTAAAATGAAATGTTGGGAATTGGGAATGAATACCAGCTCTCCTTTTAACCATGATTTTTCCCCACACTCAGCTCGTGAGTGCCCTTGACAGGCTCTTCAGAAAAACTGCCAAGCAGCATGTTTGATTAATTACAGTTACAGCACCACCTGTCCAAAGAGCAGCCTGCTCTTTTGTTTGCAGAGCACCTTATCTTCACGAACATACTGGCTGGAAGAAGGGTCTTGAGAGTGTGTAGCACAGAGAGATGTTAATTCCAGAAAGAAGAGCAAGCTAGAAACTTGACAGCATAGGTGTCAGGTAACTTGTGGCTATAAAGTGACTCAAAATGAGGTTTCAGTTGTGTAAGGGGTTGGTGTTATGAATTTGATAGCAAAGATTATAGATTTTGGGACTGGAAAGGACTATTCATCTGATATTTGATCCCATTTCTCCCTGCAATTAGACCTATAATTTGTGTTTTGATAGAGTACATCTTCCAGAAAGATGTTCTGCCTTAATCTGAGGATGGAAAATTCATCTCTTCTTAAAACAAAACAAAAACCAACCAACCAAAAAACAACAAAACAACCCCTTGATCCAAAGACTAATCATCCCCAGCATTAAAAAGTGATGCATATCACTGATGACATAAGTGGATCACATAAAATCAACTAGGTGTAGCAGAGAAGGAGGTCATTAGGGAGTTAATTATAACCATCTCAGCAAGAAGAAATCCAAGCTGCCCCAGGACAGAACTATTACATCTCAGCTGGGAAGGGACCCTGAGGGAGAAAAGGCAAACCTCTGCTTTGGCCTTTTGGCCTTGGGCTGCCCACCTAAAAAGGTTGGAAAAAAATGTGGCAGATGGACCCACATATTTGAGGAACTAATGCTGTAAAAATGGTCCCTGTTGTAGAATAAAACTCAGCAAGGCAAAGAAGTTACCACCCTTCACATCTGCATTGTGATGGAGCTTTAAACAAACAGATCATTTATTGAGATAAACAAACACATTAATTAATTCTAAGAATGAATGAATGAATGGCTAATTGAGTTCAAATCTTAATGACAGCTTTCTACCATTAACTTCAAGCTCTTTGAAGATGAAAGGTAGGAGTGTCATGTTTAAATTAATTGCACAGGTATTCACAGATTTGATGTTAACCTGTGAAAATCAGGCATGGGGTGTATTTCCCATGAGCTGTGTGGTTACTCACTTCATCCCACCTCAACATACAACTTCATACAACTCAACCTGCATGCCTTTCCACCCAGAATCTCAGGCTTTTATGGCACACAGACCATCTGCCAGGCTCTGCTGGCAGGAATAAAGGGCTGTGATCAGCTGTGTGATGAGGACAACCAAAAGGGCAGGAGGAAAAAAAAAAGTAAAATATTCCTCTCACCAAAGAGGAATATTTTAAGGAAGTGGCTCTTAGGAAAGACAGGAAATATTTTATGCTGACAAACAACAGTGAGAGTTTAAAAGCTCTGCAAGAAAACAATCTGAAGCTCAGCTTAGTTCTTCCCACCACCTCTGCTGAGGACAAAACATTAGGACTCCAAGTATTTTGCACTTTTGAAATAGCATGAACATGTTATGGCCCAAGACTGACACTGTAATGCAAAATTGAGATTCTTAACTTCTCTTATTACTTATTTGTCAGCTGTTATTTTACTTTTGTGGCAATGGATTACCAGATTGGCTAAATTCTCTGTCAGAGGTGGGCTATAAAATTCAGCTATCCTGGTAGGCACTCGTATTTAGAAATGATCTTCAAAATAAGATGCATTTAGTGTGGCCAAATTTGTACACAAATACAATGGAGATGATTTCAAATTCAACTCCTAGTCCAATAGTTCACAAATGTGCTCTGAAAGCAGGTGGGAGTGTTTCCAATAAACCATACAGAAAACAAACACATAGAATTCTTGTTCACAGAGCCTCCTGTTGAACACTGTGGATCTGAAACACTGTCCTTTCCTCTCTCCTGTTGATGGCTTTGTTTCACATCTCCATGGTGCCTGTATCTTGTGAATTATTGCTTTTCTTTTAGTCAAAATAATAAAGTTGGTTTATCAGGTAAAAGCAGATGCTAAAACTAGATTCTCTAATTATCACATAAAATGGATCCATACATATGGATGACTTTATCAGGTAATAACAGGTACTGAATATTTATCTCCTCAGCCAAAATGGCTGCACATTACAAATTTATGAGTGTACAGTATCTGCTGTGCAGCATCTTTCCAGCAGTCTCAAATGGGCAAACCTCACTTATCTCTCCCTGGGCCTGGGATGGTTTTTTGGATTTGTTTTTACTACCTTCAGCTTATGTAACCACAAGTGATCGTGCCATTGTGGTGCTCTCAAAGAACACATAGATATTCATCCCCATCAAATTTCAGGTTTTGGTTTTGTGTACCTCAGGAGGTTAATAAACACACAAATTACAAGTAGTAAACAGACAAGTGATGCTTCCAAATCAAATGGAGACATTTTTTCCAGGTCACCTTGAGATAAAGCACTTTAAGCATCTCACAAACCACCCATGATGACTGGCTGGAGATGAAACACCTATAGCACACTCTCCTAATTTTCTGTCCTTGGATAAGGATGTTTCAGTGAACATAAAAACAGCTTTGCTCCTCCTTGCTGAAAGGAGAAATTTCACAATATGAAGCCACATAATTGTGTAAGCCAACCCAGTCACTACATAAAGAACTGAAAGCATGGTATGCACACACTTACTTCATCACAATTACAAAGCACATCACATTTATAATACAGAACAGTTCAAGTTTCTTTTAGGATGTTCTCATGCAGCATGGATCTGGCTGCTGAAAAATCTGACACAAAACTGCAAGACAGAAGATTGCTTAAGTAGGAGACTGATGGGGCAAAGAAGACAGAAAACATTTAGGTAAAGTATCAGATAGTGGCATCCTGCCCTAAACATCTGCACAGTATGACTACCAAGGGTCTTCTGACCATTTAAACACTCTATGACAGCTGGAGAAGTTGTTTTTAACATAGTGACTCTGAGAAAGTCTAATTTCTTATAGCTTTGTAGCCTTTGATTCTTTATTTTTTACCTTCAGCTTCCCTTTATTTAGCTCCTTGGGAGGAAAAATCAGCAGCAGCTAAGGGCTGCTGAATGAGTAGCCAACAAATCTGTATTATTAGCCAGCTGGCTACCATCAAACAACATACAATGGCTGAATTTTGCCCACCCTCCTTTTGTGCAAATGGTTAGTTTTCCATTTGTTCCCAGTAGCCTCAGTGTTACCAACCAGCATTCAGGCTGCAATGCTATGGAAAGTGGAATTTTGATTTGATATTTCACCTGTGCAGCTCCACCTGAAGATACAGGAGCTGGGCTTTGGACTTGCCCATTTATTCATGATCATATTCATTTAGTGTGAAACAAGCAGACAAGCCTTACATTTGTCACACAGTTCCACACCAATTTTAACGTGTCCTTTGGACTGAACAGTTTCACATCTGTGAAGTGGGAAACTATCATACCCTCTACTTCACAAAATGTGGGTTTTTTTTCTGTGAAAAACACAGACCAGTAACAGAAAAAATAAGAAATTTCAATCCTGTCTTCAAAGCATAGCTTGAATAGTGCCTAATAAATCAGGAAAGGGTCATTCATAGAGCTTTGAGATGAGAAGCTGATCATTAACTAAGTGCCATGTATTTGTGTTCTTAGATTCATTGAATGTTTAGGGCTGGAAGGAGCCAGCCTTGTTTCCTGTTCCTGATGGAAACATCTTCCACATCATTTCATAGATTCTATTCCTACCCTGGAGTACAAAACAGGGTGCAGGTAAAGAGAAGAAGGTTTGTTCATATTTGAATAACTAAACTTTAAACTTCAAAAGTGAGAAATAAACCTCCTACCACTAAATATAGAAGTTATTTGCTCAAATCCAAGCCAATACATAAATATAACCTTCATAATATGTAATAAGCAAACAAAATAACTTCAGCCAGCATTGTCCTAGTGTAAGTCAGTAACAACAGTCATTTTACTGAAGGTAGTAAAGCACTTTTCTGAAGAAGAACTCAATATAAAAGGGCATGAGACTTGTTTCAGTCAATTTCAGACTCAATCTTTGATTGGAAAGACAGCTTGGGCATCTGACTGCTTTCATTTAATAGCTAATAACCTGCTAGCAGAGCGTGCAGGGGCTTGCAGCCAACTCTCACCTCAAACCTACAGCTGCAGCAGGAGTGGAACTGCAAGTGGGATCCTCCTCCAAGGGAACACTGGTTTTCAGAAAGCCAGATCTTCAAGGCCACACAGGACAGATTTGAGCCTCTACCCAACAGGTATGTTCTGAGGAGTACTCTGTTCCACACACTGAGTGTTTTTCTATCAAGAGTCATTGCTTAAAATACATAATTAATTGGTTTTGTTGAGTTTTATGACCTCCATGCCCTATCCTGGTGCTGCTCTGGGAATCTTGTTATAAATCTGCACTGTCATGTCAGGCATCTTTTAAAAGTCTGTAGTAATAATTTTCTTATTCATGGACATACCCAGTGTTTTTAATGTTAATGGACATACTAAAATGCTAATAAATAAAGCTGAGTAATGAAATATGCATGTTGGTATGTGAAGATATCATTAAAACCAATCCAATTATAACATATGTCATAGAATTTGTGTCTTAATATTTTGTACTAGCTTTTGGCACAGTAATTAAAGAACAATCAAGCCTTTGTCACTAATTAGCATTGTCAGTATGTCTCTATGATAGTACAATGTGTTAACAAGATTAGAATTTTCAGCATTTGAGATGGCTTCTGTTTTTTTTTTTCTCTCCTGGAAGGAATCTAATAAACATCTGTAAGTGGGGACATCATTACTTTTTAGTGAAAATCAAAGAAGATAATGAATGGAACAAGAGGTAAGGAATCAGAAGGCATTAATTTATCTTTCTTATTATGCTCCATTAAGTAAATGCACACTATCAAATAAAAATTATGCTTTTGAACATTGATGCATTATTTTTCACTCCAGTTTGAAATGATGAACTCATAACATCTGTATTCACTTCTTGGGCCCAATATGTTTAGAAGAATAGCCTGGCTTTTCATGTCTTTTAAAGTCAGTTTGGATTGAAACCCCAGAGAGTAGTTGATACAGGTTAAGCATCTTTAATTTGAGAATATTCCAGTAAAAACTTTTTTTTTTTCCCCAAGTAAGATATGATTAACCTTTTGAATGACAAAAGTTTGCTAAGACTTCATGTTCCTAAGTCACAAGTAGGCTTTCACCTGAGACTATCTTGGGGGGGTTGGACTAGATGATCTTCTAGGTCCCTTCCAACCCCTGATATCTATGAATCTTAAGATTTTATCATCCTATCATTCAGGTGCCCAGGTTAGGTAGGCCTGTTAATAAAAATAACTTCAGGAAGCAGAGAAATCCATTTTTGGGAATTTACAGGCTTTCAATTTGCCTTCTTCCAAAGAGGAGCAGATCAAGGCAAGTGAAGAGCATTTGTGATCCCAAGACTACCAACACCTCAAGAACTTTCTGTGCACTCTGTCCTTGGGTTCCCAGCTCTCTGGAGCAGCATCAGAAGTCTATGTCCAGACTGCTTCAGCTCCAAGCAGAATTTGGCTTCCAGCTTTACAGAAGCTGAGCAACTTAAGTACCTGAGGCTTACAAAACCCTCAAGAGTCTCGAGCCACAAAGTCTGTGAACTATTGAAGTAAGCAAGCTATTGGGGAAGAGGACAGAGAGAGTTTGAAACATCTAACAGCTAAACTTAAGCAGATTATAATTATAAATATATTGATAAGTTCCTTCACAGATAAGTCATTTGAGCACTTTTTTTTTTCCCATCCAGATTTCTGCTGTGAGTAGCCCTAGCCCAAAGTCTACATATCCCATTCCAGACCTTATGCTCTGGGCATGTGAACCCTAACTAGACAGCCCAAAGTATGGATCTATGCAAATGGCATGCTTAGGAGGAACAGGACTGGCTCCTCTGAGTGGGGGAAAAGGGACTGCTGAACCTTTATGGCAAGAAGTTTGTGCTAAATTATGTCAGATAGATTAAAAACAATAAAAAACCCATGGCAAGACCAGAACAAGAAACTTGTAAACACAGAGAATCAGTGTGGAGGGATTATAGTCTTTTAAATGTCATCTTCCCTTCATTTCACACTCAGGAAATTAATGTGAAAAATGCCTCTGGAAACCTCTTCTGGCAACTTTTATTTAAGTTTCCAGTGCAAAGGGAATTATAAAGAGTGTTCTTTCCTGACATCACCCAAGGATGAACCAAGTGGGAAAGGAGAAATCAGAAACCCATGATCTCTCTTCCCTACAGCATCAGAAAACTCAAATGACATTGAATATATGCATTCCACCTAGAGGAACAAACAGCATTTCACTTCACTGCCACCAGACATTTTTGGGAGCTACTGCATTTCAGAACAACAAAATAAAACAACCAACCAACCAACCAACAAAACCCAGCAAAATTTGTGTGCAAGTGGTGAAACTCCACCTATAAATTGCAATACTTTGGGCTTGAGTATGCCACACGGGCCCATAATTTAAATGGCAGTGTACTGTGGAGCAAATAATGAGTCTCAAAACAATTAGCAATTTGCCATTATGAAGGCAGTTTTATTCTCTAAATAATAATGTCTCCTTTTATTATATTTAGCTAAGAAAAAGTTTCATGCTCTTCTTCATACATTCTTTCCTGTGCATTATTATTCTCTAAATATAGAATGCTTTATTTACTGTAGACCAGATGTTTGGGGTTTTTTTTTCAGTTTTTTCTTTCAATGTGCTCAGCAAAGTTACAAATATATATCTATGGGGTTTTTTTTATGCCATTAATTGACACTGGGTGTAGTTATTACCTTTGAAGATAAACAGGGTTTTTTTTCATGTTTCAATTGCATTATTTGCCACATACACAAAATGCTATAAAACCAGACAAGAAAAAATTGTTCCACTGGATTATAATTTTGTCTTGCTCAGGATGGCATGCTCTGACTTTTT